>SZWC01003304.1:104881-158969 GCA_023375785.1 Penium margaritaceum | reverse complement strand
GAAAGTGTATGAGGGGAGTCTATGGGGGACTTAACTGAATCTGGTATGATAGTGACATACAAAACATACACTACTGAACGAGGAGGAGAAACTTCATGGAAGTGGACAGAAGTTAAAATGACAATGATTTTCAAAAGTGCACTTGTGTACAAAGAGGATAAACTTTATAGAAGTGACAGGACATCATGTACACAACCGAGATTCTCTTAATAGTTCTTAAAGTGTAAATTTATGTACAAGTTACATGGAAGATTCTTCATTACGTGACTTTGTCCTCCAATACGACCAGGAACATTCTATGAAAGTTACCATAATGTATGGATGAGTACAAGGAAGGTACTTGGAATTTACATGTACAGAAAATCATGTGGTGTACACAGATATACTAGTGCATGAATTTGGGGTGATTGGGACTAAATGCCTCACCATCTCACTAGGTCGTCAATTGGTGCATTCACTGACCGCCAAGAGGCACATCCTCCTCATGCATGGAGAAATGTCTAAGAAACTTCCCCTATACAGGAAGGTCAAAAACCTTCCTGTACACATCAATGCTTCATTGCAGGACTTGTTGTCCGTAAGTCCAACGTTTTATCCATTGTGCTACACTTCTGGAATCTTGCTTGGACTTGCACAACGAACAAAGCTTGGTGGTCTTACACCAATGGAGTAGTGCATGCCCAACCTGTCTGTTAAATCATTGCAGTGGCCATGGGGCATAAAAGAACAACAATATCTACCTTGCACCTCAGGTCACCTGCTGTGGTAACTTTCTTCCGCATGAACCCATAGCTCTGTGTTGTGTTTGTGCACGTCAGTTGTCTTGGTCTTTAGTTCTCATCTCCTGCATCCACCATTCATATTCCTTGAGCGCCTGCAACATGCAAGTCACTGTCTAATGGCTTTGTCAAGAAGTCTGGAAGCATTTTCTTGGTTTTGACGTACTCCAGCTCCACGAAATCCTTAGCAACAAAGTCACGTGAGTAGTGGTACCAAATTTCGATGTGCTTTGTATGCCAAGAGATCATATCATCCTCTGCCATAGTGATGGCACTCTGGTTGTCGATGATGATGACCATTGCTTCCTATTCTGGTGCCTTGATCTCATCAAGCAAACTTTGAAGCCACTGTGTTTCCTTACACACTTTAGAGAGTGCAATGTACTCTGCCTCAGTAGTAGAAAGTGAGACATAGTTGTGCTTCCTGCTTGCCCACAAGATCGCACCACCGTCGAGAAGGCAGACAGAGCCTAAGGTGGACTTCCCATCGCCAATCTGCCCTCCCAAGTCTACGTCACTGTAGCATATCATTCGCAGCAAGTGTGATCATTCTAGACCTCCAAATCAAAGTCCCATGTGCCGAGCCTTTTTGAGGTAGCTAGAAATCTGCTTCACGGCTTGCCAGTGTTTTGGCCCAGGATTGGCCACAAACCTGCTCAACTGGCACACTACAAAATCGATATGATGTCACGTCCCCACCATTGCATACATGAGGCTCCCAACGGCGGCTTGGTACGAAATGGTTTGCATCTCCCGCCGGTCTTCCTTGTTGCTTGGTGACATGGAGGAGGAGAGCTTGCAGTCTGAGGGCATGGGGTGCTAACGGGTTTGCAGTCCTCCATGTTGTAGCGCTTCAAGACGCCCATGATGTACTTGGTCTAGTCGAGCTCGATGGCGCCTGCTTTGCGGTTGCGGTGAGCGGCAACCTCGAGGTATTACTCGAGAGGATCCATGTCTTTCATCTTGAACCTGCTACTCAGCCGCTTCTTGAGGTCCGTAAGGGCCTCACAAGAGGAAGAGCACACGATCAACTCGTCGACATACAACGTTACAAGCAGCAAGCCACGCTCATGCTCCCACACATAGATACTAGGATCGTTCTTGCAGTGGGTATAGGAGAGCTCAGCCATGAAGCTATCCATTTCCTTGTACCAGATCCGGGAGGGCCTCTTTCAGCCAGTACAACGCCTTCACCAGCTTGCACACCTTCTCTCGGGTGCTTTGACACCTTCCAATACCTCCATTAGTACCTCCTTGTCGAGATTCCTATAGAGGAAAGCTATCTTCAAATGCTTCTGGTGGATCTCAAGGTCTTTGGTGGTAGTGGTGGCCAGTAAGGACTTGATGGAGGCAAACGTGACAACCGGTGCAAAGGTCTCATCGTACTCAGACCCTGCACGTTGTGAGAATCCCTTTGCCATGATCCTTGTCATATGCTTGTCAATGCTATCACCTTACTTTTGCTTCAGCTTGAGCACCCACTTTGAGCCCACCACGTGAGCGTTAGTGGGTCTATCCACCAGCACCCATGTGCCATTTCCTTCGATTGATGCGAGCTCGCTGTCCACCACCTCCGTCCACTTGGCTGCATTGGACCTTGCCAGCCCCTCAGCCACAGTAAATGGATCTCTTTGAGCCAAACAGGGCCAACTCAGTCCAGTCTAGCTTCCGGTGTCTGTGTCATACTTTGGAGTTTATTTTCTCTGCCGTGTGCTGCGATGCTGCATTGCTGGTGGATCTTTGCTTTGCTATTGCTCCTGTGCTGCTGGCTGCCCTGAAGTTAAGCTTCCCTCTTGTGAAGAGCAATTGGCATCCGAGCTGGTCTCCGAGGCCTCGGACGTCTCCGAATCTGTGTCGAAGCTTGTCGCTGCGTCAGCCTACATAGCTGCTCTCCCTGCCACACCACTCTTCTTCATGGCCTGCCGCACTGGCACCATTTACCATTTTTCGGGAGCTTGATCTCCTGACTCCAGCAGCACCAACCACTCTCCATGTTTTGGAGCTTGTGTGGGATCAAGCATATGTTCCTTGCCTGGTTTCCTCTCGTTAAAAGTTACGTCCGTGCTGGTGATGAGTCTTCTTCCTGGCAGGTCCCACAAGCGGAAGGTCTTGTGGGCCGTCTCATAGCCCACCATAACACACTTTTGTGATCTTGTATCCAGCTTGACGGCACCCTCACCCGACTGGACCGTTGCCCATGCGGTGCAGCCGAAGACTTTTAGGTGTGATGCGTCCGGCTTCTTCCCTGACCATGCTTCTTGTGGTATCATCTGTTGCCCGCCCTTTTTCTTTCTGCGTCTGCCTAGAGCAGCCGCAGGAGTCAGGTTGACGAGATAGCATTGCCGTCCTTGCCGCTTCTTCCCAGAACTGCGGTGGAAGTCTTGCAACAAAGAGCATGCTGCGCACCATGCCGAGGATGGTCTGATTCATCCGTATGGCCACACCATTGCTCTGCGGCATGTAGAGCGTTATGGACTGGTGGTTGATCCCATGTTGCCGTAACCAGCCCTTGCATGCCTCATACTCTCCGCTGTTGTCGCTTTGCATTGCCTTGACTTTCTTTCCAGTCCGGTGCTCCACCATGGCAATGATCTCTTGCAACTTCTCTTTGAACCCTCACTTGGTTTTGAGGACGTAGATTCACACCTTGCGGCTGTGGTCATTGATGAAGGAAAAAAAACACTTGCTACCACTGTTTGACACCGTGTGAAAGGGTCTGCTCATGTCGGTGTGAATCAGGTCAAGGGATTTTAATGCACGGCGACTGTTACACTCAAAGCGCATTTGTTTTTTCTTGCCTTGGAGATAAGGTTCACACAAGGTGCCACACCAAGCCGCATCCTTCTTGCATCCATCCATGCCGCGGACCAGCTGTTGTTGTTAGATGACTTGGAGCCTGATGTTTGCATCGTGCCCAAAGTGTCTATGCCAGAGGTTAACGTCTTTGTCTTTTGCGGCAGAGGATGCCTTCTCATTTTTTGATGGTGTGTTCTCCTGCGTTGGTGCCAAGACCACTACCTTCGCCACATCTGCATGACCATCTTCTTCTGAGGTTTTTGTTGTGGTTGTCTGTAATGTATAGAGCCCATCAACCCGTGGGACTTGTGCCACGAGATATTCATTGGCATAGAGGACCTTGATGTCCTCGTTCTTGGCGATGACCGCCTTCTTCTATGTGAACATCACCGTCATGTCGTTGTCCGTAATTTTTGACACGAATAGGAGGTTTGCCGCAAAGGAGGGCATGTATACTACGTCATGCAGCCGTAGATCCTTCTCCGTACCGTTGACATTGATGCTCACCAGCTTGTCTCCAACGCCTTTTGCGTTCAAAATGCTGCCGTTTGCACATCTGAACCACCGATCAGTAGGGACGATGGAGATGAAGCCAGCCTTGTTGTTGCTAGAGTGGTGATCAGTGTTGGAGTTGAGCCCAAAGGCTCCTGGCTTGAGCAGCGCTGCGCCCTTGATTGGTGGCGTGCTTTGCACCATCATGTTGGTGGCTTCTTTGCCACTTTTTTTTCTACCTTTGTTCCCACCGCTTCCGCCGTCTTCCTTCTTTGGGGACCTGCACTGTCTTCCCCAGTGCCCATGTTTCCTGCAGTTGCAGCAATTGCCTAGTCGCTTGTGAGCCTTGCCACCAATGTTGCCTCCATCGCAACCGCTTCCACTGCCGCCTTTCTAACCAGAGGCTGACCCTTTTCTCCGGCAGCAACCATAGCGTGCAGCATAGGCTAAGAAGTTAGCCTCACTTCCGCTACGGCGCATGTCCTCGTTTCACACGTACTCGGACACTACCGTGTACGTCTGGTCATCCTCCTTCCAACCGCCCATGATGGTGATTATTTTTCTCCAGCTCTCCGGTAGCGCCATGAGGAGAACCATGGCTTGCATGTTTTTGTCAAGGTCCTGGTTCATCTGGCGAGCCTCGCCAAGGAGTCCTTCAAGGATTCCTCTTGTAGGAAATCGGGGACTGATTCCCCCTCATTCACTCGCATCCTGATCAGCTGTTGTAGGATGAATAATCTATTTTCAAGGGAGGTGGATTGGTGCTCACACTTGAGCGTGGCATAAGGATCCAAAGCCTGTGTGAACCCCGCAATGATGGGAACATACTTCTTGGCCACCGCGTTGCTGAGGAGTGACATGACAATATCATTTTGTTCAGTCCATGTCTTGTGCTCAGGTGAGCCCTCCGTGGGAACTTACTCCTCTCCTTTCAGAAGCTTGATGAATCCACGCATTTCATTGCCAGTTCAAACTGCCATCTCCAGAGGGGGATGTCGTTCCCCTAGAAGACGGGGATTCCTCCCAAAGATCCAAGACCTTGCGGCAGTGCGGTGGCAATCACGGTTGCTCCTGTGGTCTGCCCTGTTTAGCCACTGTTAAGTTTGAGGACTGCCCTGCGGCAACCTCTGTTGCCTTTGAGGACTACCTTGTAAGGAGTAGTGGGGACTGCCTTGCGGCAGCCCCCACTAGTCCTGATGGTCCAGCCATTTTAGCTGTCCTTTTCTGTAATCTGCATCTCTGCTACGTTGAGGCCGATGCGTGCTACCGGTTTAACGGTCCTGTTCCGTTGCTTACCCCTCCAGCCGATGTTTACCTGCCTACAAAGAATACAGATCACACTAGCACACCTAGGATCTTACCTCCAAGGGCAGAGCTTGTATTGGTTGGGACCGAATGGTCGTGCCTCCAAGGGGAGAGCTTGTACTTGATCCCAGTGTGCTAAGTGCAAACCCAGCCGATGGAGCTGATGAATCAGATGGAGCTGATGGAGCTGATGGACCTGATGTGCGCACCGCGAGAAAGCGTACCAAAGTTGAGCAAAGCGTGCCTTACAACTGGTCAGTAGGGGCCTATAACCCTTTGTCAACCTGCCTGAGGCAAATGGACTAGAAAACAGGGCCGACACAATAGCACCTGTCGTCCGCTCCTAGCATTTTAGGTAGGAGAAGATATCATCCTCAGGATCACGGTTCCCCACTGAGCAGCTCCTAGGAAATCACTTGCTAGCAACTGTGTCCATTGAACACTTGGTCACTTTCGCACGAGGTACTAGCTGAAGACTAACTCCTGGGGCTTAGGCCAACCATTGTCTTCTTTGTACTGTTCCTTAGTTGGACAATTCTGTAAGGTGCATCTAAAGCCAGATTGTGTAATAAGAATAAGGAATGAGCCTGGTACATATAGTCATAGGCCTGGCTTCAGAGGTGTGTGGGTAGTTGCACTTTTGGGGTGGCCACTCCTCACCACCTCACCACCTTGCCAATTGGCGCATCCACTGACCGCCAAGTGGCACATCCTCCTCGCGCATGGAGAAATTTTTAAGAAGCTTCCCCTGTGCAGGAATGTCAAAAATCTTCCTGCACACATCAAGGCTTGATCGTAGGACCTGTTGTCCCTAAGTCCAACATGCTATCCATTGCTCTACACTTCTGGTGTCTCACCTGGATTTGTACCACAAACAACGTTTGGGAGACTTACTCCAAGGGATCACTGCATGACCAACCTGTCCGTTAATCCATAGCAGTGGCCATGGGGCATAGAATAACAACAAGGAGATCATGTCGTCCTCTGCCATAGCCATGGCACCCTGGTTGTCAATGCGGATGACCATTGGTTCCTCTTGTGGTGCCTTGATCTCATCAAGCAAAATGCAAAGCCATTGTGTTTCCTTGCACACTTTGGAGAGTGCGATGCACTCTGCCTCAGCAGTAGAAAGTGAGACGCATTCCTGCTTCCTGCTCGCCCACGAGATCGCACCATCGTTGAGAAGGCACACAAATTATGAGGTGGACTTCCTGTCGTCAATCTGCCCTCCACAATCCACGTCATTGTAGCACGTCAGTCGCAGTGAGTCTGACCCTTCTAGACCTCCAAACCTAAGTCCCACGTGCCGAGTATTTTTTAGGTAGCGAAAAATCCGCTTCACCACTTGCCAGTGTTCTTGTCCAGGGTTGGCCACAAACCTGTCCACCTGGCCCACCACATAAGTGATGTCTAGTCGCATCTCCACCATCGTATACACGAGGCTCCCAACAACGTACTGTTACGGAATGTTTTGCATCCCGCCGGTTTGCGTTGTTGCTCGGTGACATGGAGGAGGAGAGCTTGCAGTTGGAGGACATAGGGTTGCTGACAGGTTTGTAATCCTCCATGTTGTAGCGCTTCAAGATGTCCATGATGTACTTGGTTTGGTTGAGCTTGATGGTGCCTGCTTTGAGATTGTGGTGAACGGCAATCCCAAGGTAGTACTCGAGAGGACCCATGTCTTTCATCTTGAACATTCTACTCAGCTGCTTCTTGAGGTCCGCAAGGGCCTCATGAGAGGAAGAGCACATGATGAAGTTGTTGATGAACAATTTCACAAGCAACAAGCCATGCTCATCCTCCCGTACATAGACATTAGGGCTGTTCTTGCAATGTGCAAAGGAGAGCTCAACCATGAAGCTGTCCATTTACTTGTACCAGATCTAGTGGGCCTGTTTCAGGTCGTACGACGCCTTCAACAGCTTGCACACCGTACCCTTGGGTGCTTTGATACCTTCCGGTACCTCCATGAGCACCTCCTTGTCGAGGTTCCCGTAAAGGAAAGCAGTCTTCATATCCATCTGATGGATCTCAAGGTCTTTGGCGGCAGTGACGGCCAGCAGGGACCTGATGGAGGCAAACATGAAAACCTTGCAAAGGCCTCATCGTACTCAGACCCTGCACGCTGTGAGAATCCCTTGCCTTATACTTGTCGATGCTATCATCTTGCTTCCGCTTCAGCCCGAGCACCCACTTTGAGCCCATCACGGAGTGTTTGTGGGTCTGTCTACCAGCACCCATGTGCCATTTTCTTTGATGGACGTGACCTTGCTGTCCACCGCCTCCTTCCACTTGGCCGCATCAGGCCTTGCCAGTGCCTCAGCCACAGTGAGTGGCTCTCCCTGAGCCAAACAGGACCAGCTCAGTCCAGTCCAGCTTCCGGTATCAGTGTCGTACTTTGGAGTTTGTTTTCTTTGCTGTGTGTTGTGACGCTACACTACTGGTGGATCTTCGCTTTGCTGTTGCTCGTGTGCTGCTGGCTGCCCTGAAGTTAAGTTTTCCTCTTGTGAAGAGCCACTGGCCTCCAAGCTGGTCTTGGATGCCTCGGACATCTTTGACTCTGTGTCGGAGCTCGCCGCTGCGTCAGCCTGTGCAGCTGCTCTCCCTACCCCACCACTCTTCTCCACAGCCTGCTGCACTAGCACCACTGGCCAGTTTTCAGGAGCTTGATCTCGTAACTCTAGCAGCACTAACCACTCTTGCTATTCTGGAGCTTGTGTGGGATCAAGCATCTCTTCTTTTCCTGGTTTCCTCTCGTCAAAGGTTACGTCCCAGCTGGTGATGAGCCTTCTTGCTGCCTGGTCCCACAGGTGATAGGTCTTGTGGGCTGTCTCATAGCCCACCATAACGCACCTTGGCACTATTGCATCAAGCTTGCCTCCATCCTCTCTGGCCTGGACCTTTGCCCATGTGTTAGCCAAAGAATTATAGGTGTGATGAGTCGGGCTTCTTCCCTGACCATACTTCTTGTGGCTTGATCTGTTGCTTGCCCTTTTTCTTTCCGCGTCGGCCCAGAGCAACCGGATAGGTCAAGTTGAAAATGTAGCATGCCGTTCTTGCCGCTTCCGCCCAGAAGCGCGGTGTAATTTTTGCATCAAAGAGCATGCTACGCACCATACCGAGGATGGTCTGATTCATTCCTTCGGCCACACCATTGTTTTGCGGCGTGTAGGGTGTTGTAGGCTGGTGGTTGATTCCGTGTTGCCGTAACCAGAACTCGCATGCTTCATAATCTCCGCCGTTGTTCCAGTCTGCTGCTCGACCATTGCGAAAAAATCCTGAAACTTCTCTCTAACCTGTCCCTTGCTTTTGAGGGAGTACATCCACACATTGTGGCTGTGGTCGTCGATGAAGGTCAAAAAACACGTGCTGCCACCATTTTGACGGCGTGCGAAAGGGTCCGCACACATCGGTATGAATCAGGTCAATGGCTGCTTTTGTGCAACGACCGTTATGCTCAAAGCGCTTTCTCTTAGTCTTGCCTTGGAGGCATGGTTCACACACGCTTTCACACTCAGCCACATTCTTCTTGCATCCCTCCATGACGCGGTCCAGTTGCTATTTCCCGATGACTTGGAGCATGTTGTTTGCAACGTGCCCAAAGCACCTATGCCAGAGCTCAATGTCTTTGTCCGTTGTGGCAAAGGATACCTTCTGAGTTACCGTTGGTGTGCTGTCCTATGCTGGTGCTGAGACCACTGCCTGCTGGTGCTGCTGGTGCTGCTAGATCCGCTGCACCTGCATGACCATCATCTTCCAAGGTTTCTGTTGTAGTTTTCTTCAGTATGTAGAGCGCGTCAACCCATGGGATCTGTGCCACGAGATCTTTATTGGCGTAGAGGATCCTCCTGCCTGGCGATGACCGCCTTCTTCTGTGTGAACACACCCATCATGTTGTTGTCTATGTTTTTGACACGTACAGGAGGTTTTTTGCAAAGGAGGGCATGTAGACTATGTCATGCAACCGCAGAACCTTCTCCGCACCGTTAAGATTGATGCTCACCAGCTTGTCTCCGATGCCATTTGTGTTCACAATGCTCCCGTTTTCACATCTGAACCGCCGATCAGCGGGGCCGATGAAGATGAATCCAGTCCTTTCGTTACCATAGTGGTGATTGGTGCCGGAGTTGAGCCTAAAGGCTCCTGGCCTGAGCAATGCCGCTTCCTTTGTTGGAGGCGTGTTTTGCACCAACATGTTGGTAGCTTCTGTGCCACCCTCTTTGCTGCCTTTGTTCCCATCGCTTCCGCTTTCTTCCTTCTTTGGCGACCTACACTCTCTTGCCTAGTGCCCAGGTTTGCAGCAGTTGCGGTAGTTTTCCCTTTGTTTGGGAGCCTTGCCGCCATTGTTGCCTCCACTGCCACTGCTTCCGCTGTTGCCTTTCAAACCAGAGGCTGACCCTTTGCTCCCGCGGCCACTGTAGTGTGCGGCATAGGCTGAGAAGTTAGCCTCACTCCCGCTATGGCACATGGCATCGTTTTGCACGTACTCAGACACTACCGTGTACGTCAGGTCATCCTCCTTCCAACCGCCCATGATGGTGATCATCGGGCTCCAACTCTACGGTAGCGCCATGAGGAGGATCATGGCTTGCATGTTTTTGTCAAGGTCCCAGTTCATCTAGCGAGCCTTACCAAGGATTCCTTGAAACTCCTGTAGGAAATCAGGGATGGACTCTCCCTTATTCACGGGTATGCTAATCAGCATTTGTAGGATGAATAATCTGTTCGTGAGGGAGGTGGATTGGTGCACACGCTTGAGCTTGGCATAAGCATCCGAAGCCTGTGTGAGTCCCGCAGTGACAGGAACACACGTCATGGCTACCGCGTTGCTGAGCAGTGACATGACAATGCCATTTTGTTCTTTCCATGTCTTGTGCTCCGGTGTGCCCTCCGCGGGAACCTGCTCCTCTCCCTTGAGAAGCTTGATGAAGCCATGCACTTTCATTCTCATTTTGAACTGCCATCTCCAGAGCGGGAAGTCGTTCCCCTAGAAGACAGAGATTCCACCCAAAGATCTAATACCTTGCGGCAGTGCGATAGCACTCACGGTTGCTCTTGTGGTAGCCACTGTTGAGTTTGAGGACTGCCCTATGGCAACCCCCACAGCACGTGATGGATCAACCATTTTTAACTGTCCTTTTCTGCTCTCCGTGTCTGAGCTACGTTGAGGCCGATATGGGCTGATTCTAGCTGATGTCTGCTGCCAGTTTTAAGGTGCAGGTCTGTAACTTACCCCTCTAGATGATGTTTATCTACAGTCAGAGAAGACCATTAACACAGACACACCGAGGGACTTGCCTCCAAGGGCAGAGCTTGTTCTGGTTGGGACCCATGGGTCGTCCTTCCAAGGACAGAGCTTGTCCTTGGTCCATGTGTGCTGAGTACAAGCCGAGCCGTTGGAGCTGATGAAGCCGATGGAGCTAATGGAGCTGACGTGCGCACCTGGAGAGAGCATATCAAAGTTGAGCAAAGCGTGTCTTACAACTGGTCAGTGTGGGCCCATAACCCTTTGTCAACCGGCCTGAGGAAAACGGACTAGAAAACAAGGCCGACACAGTAGCACCTGCTGTCTGCTCCTAGCGTTTCAGCTAGGAGAAGATATCACCCTCAGGATTACGGTTCCACACTGACCAGCTACTAGGCAATCACTTGCTAGCAACTGTGTCCACTTAACACTTGGTCACCATTGTGCAAGGTGCTAGTCAGAAACTAAATTTTGGGGCTTAGACCAACCAGTGTCTTCTTTATACTGTTCCTTAGTTGGACAACTCTGTGAAGAGCATGTAAGAGCAGATTGTGTAATTGAAATAAGGAATGAGCCTAGTACATATAGTCCTAGCCCTGGTTTCTAAGGTGTGTTGGTAGTTGCACTTTTGGGGTGGCCACTCCACACAACCTCACGAGCTCACCAACTTGCGCATCCAATGACCGCCAAATGGCACATCCTCCTCATGCATGGAGAAATATCTAGGAAACTCCCCCACTGTGCAGGAGGGTCAAAAACCTTCCTGCACACTTCAAGGCTGGATTGCATGACATATTGTCCATAAGTCCAACATGCTATCCGTTGTGCTACACTTCTGGTATCTCACTTGGACTTGCACCATGTACAAGGTTTAGGGGACTTACTCCAAGGCAGCAGAGCATGCCCAACCTGTCTGTTAAACCATAGCAATGGCCATGGAACATAAAAGAACAACATGGTCAACATTGACAGCTCACAATACGAGTCACAAATGGTGAGAGGGGGTAACCATGGTTTGGGAATACTAGTTATCGGCTAGCAAGTACAAAGTCCTTTCATATGTAGTGGCACGGTGTGGCTACCATACACAATTACGAACCAAAGAAAGGCATATGTCACTTACCATCACCAAAGAATTTTCCTTTGTGTCGTCAACACTGACAACTCATAATACGAGTCACAAGTGGTCACAGAGGGAAACAATGTATCAGGAATACTAGTTATTGGCAAGCACGTACAATGAAATTCAATAAGTAGTGGCACAGTGTGGCTATCATGCACAACAACCAACCAAAGTAGGCATATGGCACTGACCATGACTGTGGAATTCCACTATGTGTGGTCAAAGTTGACAACTCATCGCACGTGTCACAGATGGTCAGAGGGGGAAACAATGGATTGGGACTGCTAGTTGTCCACTAGCAAGTACAAATACCTTCAACAAGTAGTGGCACGGTGTGGCTACCGTGTACAATGACCAACCAAAGTAGGCATATGTAACTGACCATGACCAAAGCATTTCAATACATGTGGTTAGCGTTGACAACTCAAAGTACGAGTCATAAATGGTTACAAGGGGAAACAATGGGTGGGGAATACTAGTTATTGACTAGCAAGTACAATGAACTTCAATAGGTACTGGCATGGTGTGGCTACCATGCACAATGACCAAGCAAAGTAGGCATATGCCATTGACCATGACCAAAGCATCTCAGTATATGTCGACTGCGTTGAAGACTCATGATATGAGTCACAAACGGCCAGAGGGGGAAACCATGGTTTGGGAATACTAGTTATTGACTATTAAGTACAAAGACCTTCAATAAGCATTGGCACGGTGTGGCTACTATGCACAATGACCAACTAATAGAGGCATCTTTCACTGACCATGAACAAATGATTTCACTATGTGTGGTCAACATTAACAGCTCATAATACGGGTCACAAATGGTCAGGTAGAGAAACAACGGTTAAGGAATACTAGCTATTGACTAACAATTACAAAGACCTTGAATACGTAGAGGCACGATGTGTCTAACATAAAAAATGACAAACCAAAATAGGCATGTCACTGACCATGACATAAGAATTTCACTATGTGTGGTCAACATTCACAACTCAGAATACGAGCCACAAATGTTTAGAGGGGGAAACAATAGTTTTGGAATACAAGTAATCGACTAGCAAGTACAAAGACCTTCAATAAGTAGTGGCACGGTGTGGCTAGCAACCAAAGCAGGTATCTGTCACTGACCACAACCAAAGAGTTTAAATATGTGTGGTCAACGTTGCCCGATCATAATACGAATCAAAGATGGTCACAAGGGGAAAGAATGGTTTGAAAACACTAGTTTTTGACTAGCAGCTACAAAGACCTTCAATAGCAATTGGCACGGTGTGGCTAACATGCACAATGACCAACCAAAGGAGGCATATGTCACTGACCATGACCAAAAGAATTTTGCTTTGTGTGGTCAACATTGATAACTCATAACACGAGTCACAAATGCTTAGAGGGGGAAAACAATGATTTTGGAATACTAGCCGTTGACCAGCAAGTGCAAAGACCTTGAATAAGTAGTGCCACAGCGTTGCTACCATGCACAATGACCAACCTAAGTAGGCATGTGTCACCGACCATGACCTAAGAATGTCACTATGTGTGGTCAACATTGAGAACTCACAATACGAGTCGCAAAAGGTCAAAAGGGGAAACAATGGTTTGTGAAAACTAGATATCAAAAAGCAAGTACAAAGATATTCAAGAAGAAGTAGCATGTTGTGGCTACCATGCACAATGAACAAATAAAGTAGGCATTTGTTACTGGTCATGACCTAAGAATTTCACTATGTGTGGTGAATTTTGACAACTCATAATACGTGTCACAAATGGTCAGAGGGAGAAAAAATGTTTTGGTAATACTAGTTGTAGACTAGAATGTACAAAGACCTTCAATAAGTTGTGGCAAGGAGTGCCTACCATGCACAATGATCAACCAATGTAGGCATGTGTCATTGACAATGACCTAAGAATTTCACTTTGTGTGGTCAACATTGATAACTCATAATATGATCCGCGGATTGTCAGAGGGAGAAACAATGGTTTGACATTACTACTTATCAACTAGCAAGTAGAAAGACCTTCAATAAGTAGTTGCATGGTGTGGCTACCATGCACAATGACAAACCAAAGTAGGCATATGTCATGACAATAACCAAATGATTTTACTATGTGTGGTAAACATTGGAATCTCAGAATACGAGTCACAAATGGTCACAGGGGAAAACAAAAGTTTGAGAGTACTAGTCATCGCTTACAAAGTACAAAGACCTTCATTACAAAGTGGCACAATGTACCTACCATGTACAATGACCAACCAAAGTAGACATATGGCACTGACCATGACAAAAACATTTCACTATATCTAGTCAATGTTGAGGACTCATAGTACAAGTCATAAATGGTCAGAGGGGGAAAGAATGGTTTGGGAACACTAGGTATGGACTACCAAGTACAAAGACCTTCAATACATAGTGGCACAGTCTGGATATCATGCACATTGACCAACCAAAGTAGGAATATGTCGCTGACCACGACCAAAGAATTTTACTATGTCTGGTCAACGTTGACAATCATAATACTAGTCACAAATGGTGAAAGGAGGAAACAATGGTTTGGGAACACTAGTTGTCAAATAGCGAGAACAAAGAACTTTAATGAGTAGTTGCAAGGTCTGGCTACCATGCACAATAACCAACCAAAGAAGGCATACATCACTGACCATGACCAAAAGAATTTCACTATGTGTGGTCTACATTGACAACACATAAGCCGAGTCATGAATGGATAGAGGGGGAAACAATGGTGTAAAAACACCAGTTTTCGACTAGCAAGTACAAATACCTTCAAGAAGTAGTGGCATGGTGTGGCTACCATGCACAATGACCAACCAAACAGTCATTTGTCACTGGCCATGACCAAAGAATTTCACTATGTGTGGCCAACGTTGAGAACACATAACATGAGTCACAAATGATGAGAGGGGGAAACAATGTTTGGGGAATACTAGTTATCAAGTAGGAAGAGCAAAAAGCGTCAATACATAGTGGTACCGTGTAACTACCATGCACAATGACCAACCAAGTTAGGCATATGTCACTGACCATGACCAAACGAAATTCACAGTATGTGGTCAACTTTGACAACTCATAATACGAGTCACAAATGATCAGAGGGGGAAACATTTTTTTGGGAACACTAGTTCTTCATTAGCAAGTAAAAATGCCTTCAAGACGTAGTGGCACAGCGTGGCTACTATGCACAATGACCAACCAAAGTAGGCATGTGTCACTGACCATGAGCTAAGAATGTTACTATGTGTGGTCAACGTTGACAACTCATTGAACGAGTCGCACATGGTTAGAGAGGGGAAAAACGGACTGGGAATTCTAGTTATTGACTAGCAAGTACAAAGACCTTCAATAAGTGGTGGCATGGTGTGGCTACCATGCACAATGACTAACCAATTTAGGCATATGTCATTGACCTTGACTGAAGAATTTCACTTTGTGTGGTCAACGTTGCCAACTCATAATACGATTCAAAAATGGTCAGAGGGGGAACAAATGGGTGAAGAATAGTAATTATATGTTAGCAAGTACAAAGACCTTCAATGAGAAG
Organism: Penium margaritaceum; assembly: GCA_023375785.1. Classification (NCBI taxonomy): domain Eukaryota; kingdom Viridiplantae; phylum Streptophyta; class Zygnematophyceae; order Desmidiales; family Peniaceae; genus Penium; species Penium margaritaceum. The sequence goes on along the minus strand of SZWC01003304.1, from coordinate 143,671 downwards.
TGGCACAGTGTGGCTAACATGTACAATGACCAACCAAACTAGGCATATGTTCATGATGTTGACCAAAATGTTTCACTATTTTGGTCAATGTTGACACTTTATGATTCGAGTCACAATGGTAATTGGTGGAAACAATAGTTTGGGAATAATAGATATCAACTAGTAAGTTCAAAGACCTTCTCTTAGTAGTGGTATGGTGTGGAAACCATGCACAATTCCCAACCAAATTAGGCATGTCACTAACCATGACCAAAAGAGCTTCACTGTGTGTGTTCAACGTTGACAACTCATAATACGAGTCACAAACGGTCAAAGGGGGAAAAAATAGTTTGGGAATACTAGTTTTTTACTGACAAGTAAAAAGACCTTCAATAAGTAGTGGCACAGCCTTGCCCTATGCACAATGACGAACCAAAGCATGCATGTGTCACTGACCATGACCTGAGAATGTCACTATGTGTGGTCAATGTTGAGAACTCGTTCTACATGTTGCAAACCTTAAAAGGGGGGGAAAATAGGTTAAAAATACAAGTAATTTAGTAGCAAGTACAAAGACCTTCAATGATTAGAGGCATGGTGTGGCGACAATGCACAATGACCAACCAAAGTAGGCATATGTCATTGACTATGACCAAAGAGTATCACTACGTGTGGTGAACATTGCCGACTCATAACACAAGTCACAAATGCTCAGAGGGGGGAACAATGGTTGAATAATACTAATGATCTACTAACAAGTACAAATACCTCTAATAAGAAGTGACACGGTGTGGCTACCATGCACAATGACCCACCAAAGTAGGCAAATGGCACTGACCATGACCAAAGAATTTCACTATATGTGGTCAACGTTGATAACTCATAGTACGAGTCACAAATGTTCACAGGGGGAAACAACGGTTAGGGAAAAATAGTTATCATCTAGCAAGTAAAAAGACCGTCAATAAGTAGTAGCACGGTGTGGCTATCATGCACAATGACCAACCAAAGGAGGCATCTGTCACTCACCATGACCAAATAACTTCACTATGTGTGGTCAACATTGACAACTCATGATAGGAGTAAAAATGTGCAGAGGGAAAAACGATGGTTTGGGTATTTTAGTCATGGACTAGCAAGTACACAGACCTTCAGTAAGTGGTGGCACGGTGTGGCTACCATGCCCAATGACCGACCAAAGAAGGCATATGTCACTGACCATGTGCAGAGAATGTTACCGTGTGGTCAACTTTGACAACACATAATACAAGTCACAAATGGTTACAGGGGTAAAAATGGTTGGGGGATAGTAGTTATCAGCTAGTAAGTAAAAAAACCTTCACTAGGTAGTGGCACGGTGTGGCTACAATGCACGGTGACCAACCAAAGTACGCATATGTCAGTGACCATGACCAAATAACTTCACTATGTGTGGTCAACGATGAAAACTCACAATATGTGTCACAAATGGACAGAGGGAGAATTAATGGTTTTGAAATACTAGTTATCAACCAGCAAGTCCAAAGACCTTCTATAATTGTGGCTTAGTGTGGATGCGATACACAGTGACCAACCAAATAAGGCAAATGTCACTGAACAGGACCAAAGGAGTTTCAATATGTGTGGTCAATGTTGAATACTCATAATACAAGTCACAAACGGTCCGAGGGGGAAACCATGGTTTGGAAGTACCAGTTATCCACTAGCAAGCACAAAGACCTTCAATAAGTAGTGGCACGGTGTGGCTACCATGTCCAATGACCAACCAAAGTAGGCATGTAACTCACCATCACCCAAGAAATTCACTATGTGTGGCCAACATTGACAACTGAAGTACAAGTCACAAATGGTAAGAGGGGAAAACAATGTTTTGGGAATACTAGTTATCGATTATCAAGTACAAAGACCTTTAATCATTTGTGGCACGGTGTGGCTACCATACACAACGACCAACCAAAGTATACATATGCCATTGACCATGAACGAAGGATTCCACTGTGCGTGGTCAACATTTATAACTCATAACTCTAGTGACAAATGGTNTGAAGTACAAGTCACAAATGGTAAGAGGGGAAAACAATGTTTTGGGAATACTAGTTATCGATTATCAAGTACAAAGACCTTTAATCATTTGTGGCACGGTGTGGCTACCATACACAACGACCAACCAAAGTATACATATGCCATTGACCATGAACGAAGGATTCCACTGTGCGTGGTCAACATTTATAACTCATAACTCTAGTGACAAATGGTCAGAGGGGGAAACAATGGTTTGGGAATATTAGGTATCCACTAGCAAGCACAAAGAACTTCAATGAATAGTGGCTCCATGTGGCTACCATGAACAATGACCGGCCAAACTAGGCATATGTCACTGGTCATGACCAAAGAATTTCATTATGTGTGGTCAATGTTGACAAATCATAACATGAGTCACAAATGGTCCGAGGGGAAAACAATGGTTTGGGAATACTAGTTCCAGAGCGCACGGAATTGTACAGATTTTCACGGAAGATGTACGGATTTATACGGAGTTGTACGGAGTTATACGGAGTTGTACGGAGTTGTGTGGAGGTGTAGGGAGTTGTGGCAATTTCTACAGAGTTGTACGGATTTATATGGAGTTGTACGGATTTGTACTGGATTGCACGGAGTCATAGAGAGTTGTACAAAGTTACATGGAGTTGTACGGAGTTGAACGGAGCTGTATGGAGCTATAGCAATTTGCACGGTTTTGTACGGAGTTATACAGAGTTGTAAAGAGTTGTACAGATCTGTACGGAATTTTACGGAGTTCCACAAAATTGTACCAATAGTGGTGGAATTGTATGGAGTTGTAGCAATTTCTTCAGAGTTGAACGGAGTTATACAGAGGTGTACGGATTTGTACTTATTAGTACGGATTTGTACAGAATTGTACGGAGTTGTATGGAGTTGTACGGATCTCTATGGACTTAGATGGAGTTGTAGCAATTTGTACGGTTGTATATGGATTTGTATGGATTTGTAAGGAATTGTACGGAGTTGTACAGAGTTTTACAGAGTTCTACGGAGTTGTACTTTAGTGTATGGCATTGTATGGAGTTGTACGTAGTTGTAACAAGTTGTATGGAGTTGTACAGAATTTCATTGAGTTGTACGGAGTTGTAGTGAATTGTAGTGAGTTTTAGAGATTTGTATGGAGTTTCATGAAACTTTACAGAGATGTACGGACTTTTACGGAGTTGTATGGAGCTTTACGGAGTTAGATGGAGTTGTATGGAGTTAGACAAAGTTGTATGGAGTTGTACAGAGTTGAACAGAATTGTAGAGAGCTGTACGGATTTTTACGGAGCTGTACGGAGTAGCACAGAGTTGTACCAAGTTGTCCGGATGTCTACAGTGTTGTAGGCATTGTACGTTGTTTTACAAAATTGTGCGTAGCCGTACATATTTCTATAGAGTTGTATGGAGTCTTAGCGAGTTGTATAGAGTTTTAGCGAGGGGTACAGAGTTGTAGCGAGTTGTACGTAGTTGTACAGAGTTGTAGCAAATTATATGGAGATGTACAAAGTTGTACAGAGTTGTACGAAGCTGTACGGAGCTGTATGGAGTTGTACAGAGTTGTAAGGATTTGTACAAAGTTGTTTATGTTTTTACAGAGTTGTATAGAGTTGTACATGTTCGTGCGGAGTTGTACAGAGTTGTAGCGAGCTGTAGTGAGTGGTACGGGGTCGTACAGAGTTGTACGGATTCGTACAAAGTTGTACAGAGTTCTACGGAGTTGGACGGAGTTGAACGGAGTTTTACAGACTTGTACAAAGTTGTACGTAGTTTTATAGAGTTGTACGGAGTCTTACGGAGTTATACGGAGTTGTAAGGAGCAGTACAAAAGTTTTACGGAGTCCTACAGAGTTGTACATAGTTGTATGGAGACATAGGGAGTTCTAGGTAGTTGTACGGTGTTGTATAGAGTTGTACACAGATGTACGGAACTCTACAGAGTGTTAGAGAGTAGTAAAGAGTTTTACAGAGTTGCACAGAGTTGTACGGGTTAGGAGCAAGTCGTAGAAAGTTTGTACGGAGTTGTATGGTGTTGCAGGGAGTTGTATGAACTTGTACGCAGTTGTATGGAGCTATACGACGTAGTATGGAGTTGTACGGAGTTGTGCGGAGTTGTAAGAGTTGTACAGAGTTGTACATAATCGAACCAATTTGTACAGAGTTCAATGAAGTCGTTCGGAGTTGCACAAAGTTAAACTGAGGTATAAGGAGTTGTACGGAGTTGTACAAAGTTGTAGAGAGTTGTACACAGCTGAACGGAGTTGTACAGAGTTGTAGAAATTTATACGGAGTTGTACGTATTTCTAGGGATCTGTACGGAGTTGTACAAAGTTGTACGGAGTTGTAGAAAGGTGTACAGAACTGTACAGAGTTGTACAGAGTTGTGCAGAGTTGTACATAGTTATACGGAGTTGGAAGGAGTTGTACGGAGTTGTACAAAGCTATATGGAGTTGTATGGAGTTGTATGGAGTTTTATGGAGTTGTAAGGAGTTTTAAGGATTTGTCTGGAGTTGTATGGAGTTGTACGGATTTTTAGCAAGTTGTAGGGAGTTGTATGGAGCTGTACGCAGTTGTGGCAAGTTTTACAGAGCTGTATAGAGTTGTACGGAGTTGTATGGAGTTGTACGGAGTTGTAGCAGAATGTAAAGAGTTGTACAGAGTTGTAAGGAGTTGTATAAAGTTGTACAGAGTAGTACAAAGTTGTACGGAGCTGTAGCAATTTTTGAATGTTTGTATGCTTTCACGGAGTTTTGCTGCATTGTACGGAGTTGTACCGAGTTGTAGGAATTTGTACTAAGTAGTACGGAGCTGTACGGAACTATACATAGTTGTACGGAGTTGTGGCAATCAGTATGGAGCTGTACAGGGTTGTATGGAGTTGTTCAGAGTTGTACGGAGTTGTACGCTATTGAACAGAGTTGTACAAAGTTGTACAGAGTTGTATAGAGTTGTACGGAGTTGTAATGAGCTGTTCGGACATGTACAGAGTTACACGGAGCTGTGTGGAGTTGTTCAAAGTTTTACAGAGTTGTACGGAATTGGATGGAGTTGTACAGATTTGTACAAAGTTTTGCAGAGTTATACTGAGTTGTACGGAGTTGTACGGATTTGCATGGAGTTGTACGGAGCTGTACGGATTTGTACAGAATCTTACGAAGACGTAAAAAGTTGTGGGGAGTTGTAGGGACTTGTACGGAGTTGTGCTCAGTTGTACGGAGTTATACATAGTTGTACAGACTTGTACGGAGTTGTATGGATATGTAGCAAGACATGGAAACATTGTACGGGGTCGTATGGAGTTGTACGGAGTTTTATGGAGTTGGTTGAACAGATTTGTACAGATTTGTATGGAGGTGTACGGAGTTGTATGCAGTTGTAGTGATTTGCACAGAGGTGTACGGGGTTGTACTGATTTTTAGAGTTTTTTTACAGAATTGCACAAAGTTTTACAAATTTGTACGGAGTTGTATGGAGTTGTACGCATTTGTAGTGAGTTGTACGGAGTTGTACTGGGTTGTACGGATTTGTACAGAGTTGTACTGAGTTGTACAGTGTTGTATAGAGTTATGTGAAGGTGTACGGTGTTGTACAGAATTGTACTGATTTTTTGTGGGTTGTAGTGAGCTCAAGCGAGCTGCACAGAGTTGTATGGAGTTGTTCAAAATTGTATGGAGTGGTACAGAGTTGGACGAAGCTGGAGAGAGCTTTATACAGTTTTACAGAGTTGAATGGAGTTGTACGGAGCTGAATGGAGTAGTATGGAGTGGTACGGATTTTTATAGAGATGTACGGAGTTGTATGGATTTGTACGGAGTTCTACACAGCTGTACAGAGTTGTTCCAAGCTGTATGGAGTTGTACAGAGTTGTACAGAGTTGTATATTTTCAACTCCGTACAAAGTTGTACGGAGTTGAAAAGAGCTGTACGGAGTAGTACGGAGTTATACAAAGTTGTATATAGAGTTGTAGCAAATTGTACAGAGTTGTACAGAGTTGTACTGAGTTGTACAGAGTTGTACCGAGTTGTTATGTGTTGTACGGATCTATAAAGAGTTGAACGGGTGTGTATGGAGTTTTTCAGAGTTGGACTGAGTTGCACAGAGTTGTTCAGAGTTGTAGGCATTGTACGGAGTTGAAAATAGTTGTACAGAGTTGTACCAAGTTGTAAGGGATTGTACGGAGTTGTACGTAGTTGTTCGGAGATGTATGGAGTGATAGCAAGTTGTACGGAGTTTTAAAGAGTTGTACAGAAATGTAAGGACTCATGCAGAGATGTGCAAAGTTGTACAGATTTGTATGGAGTTGTACAGATTTGCTTAAAGTCGTAGCAAATTTAAAAGAGTTGTATGTAGTTGTGTAGAGTTGTACGGAGTTGTACGGAGTTGTATGGAGATGTAGTGAGCTGTACGGAGTTGTGTGGAGTTCTATGGAGTTGTACAAAGTTATACAGAGGTGTACAGAGCTGTACGGAGTTGTACAAAAATGTACGGAGCTATAGAGATTTGTACAGAGTTGTACTGATTTTTACGGAGTTGTACTGATGTTTATGGAATTGTATAGAGTTGTACAGAGTTGTACGGTGATGTATGGACTTGTACAGAGCTGTGCAGAGTTGTACAGCATTGTACGAAGTTGTATGGATTTGTAGCGATTTGTACAGAGCTGTACTACAATGTATGGAGTTGTACTGAGTTTTACGGAGCTGTACGGAGTTGTACGAAGCTGTACAGAGTTGTACGGAGCTCAATAGAGCTGTACGGAGATGTAGCAATCTTGTACCAAGTTGTATGGATTTTTACGGATTTGTACAGATTTGTACAGAGTTGTACAGAGTTGTAGCAAGTTGTAGGGGATTCAAGCCAGGTGTACAGAGTTCTACAGAGTTGCATGAAGATTTATGGAGTTGTACGGAGTTTTATGGACTTGTACTGCGTTGTACGAAGCTGTACCGATTTGTATGGAGTTGTAAAGAGTTGTACGGACACACAGAGTTGAACGGAGTTTTCCAGAGTTTTAGGAAGTTGCACGGAGTTCTACAGATTCAGACGGAGTTGCACTGAGTTGCACAAAAATTTATGGAGTTGTACAGAGCTGTACGGTGTTCTACAAAGTTGTACGGAGTTGTACGGAGCTGTACGGACATGTATGGAGTCATGCAAAGTTTTCTGGAGTTAGACGGAGTTGGACAACGTTTTGCGGAGTTGTACGGAGTTGTAAGGAGTTGTACAGATTTGTACGGTGTTGTACAAAGTTGTACGGAGCTGTATGGAGTTGTATGGAGTTTTAGAGAGTTGTACAGAGTTGTACAGAGTTTGGGGAGTTGTAGGGCGTTGTAGGGAGTTGTATGGAGTTGTACGCAGTTGTACAGATTTGTATGGAGTTGTACAGAGGTAAAAAGAGTACAGTTGTACGCAGTTGTACAGAGATGTAAGGATTTGTAGCAAGATGTAGAAACATTGTACGGGGTTGTATGGAGTTGTACGGAGTTTTATGGAGTTGTACGGAGTTGTACGGAGCTGTATGGAGTTGGTTGTACAGATTTGTATGGAGGCTTAAGGAGTTGTACGGAGTTTTACTGAGCTGTACAGAGTTGTACGGGGTTGTACGGAGTTGTACAAAGATGTACAGAGCTGTACGTAGCTGTACAGAGCTGTACATAGTTGTACGGAGTTGTGACAACTTGTATGGAGCTGTACAAAGCTGTACGGAGTTGTAAGCAGTTATACAACATTGTTCACAGTTGTACGGAGTTGTATGGATTCGTAAAACGTTTTACGGAGTTACCGAGTTTTGTTGATTTGGACGGAGTTGCACAAAGTTATATGAGTTGTACCAAGTTATACGGAGTTTTACGGATCTGACGGCGTTCTATAGAGCTGTACAGACTTGTACCGAGTTGTATGGAGTTGTTCAAAGTTGTACAAAGTCATAGGGAGTTGTAGGGAGTTTCACGGAGTAGTACGGAGTTGTACGGAGTTGAATGGAGTTATACAGAGTTGTACGGAGTTGTATGGAGTTGTACAGATCCGTAGCAAGTTATAGAAACATTGTACGGGGTTGTACATTGTAGTACATAGTTTTATGGCGTTGTACAGAGTTGTACGGAGCTGTATGGAGCTTCTTGTAATGGTTTTTATGGATTTGTACACGGTTTCATGGAGTTGTACAGAGTTCTATGGAGTTGTAGCGATCTGCACAGAGTTGTAGGGAGTTGTACAGAGGTGTATGGGGTTGTACTGAGTTGTAGAGTGTTGTACAGAATTGTACAAAGTTGTGTAGAACACTACAGAATTGTACGCAGCTGTACAAAACTGTACGCGGTTGTAGTGATTTGTACGAATTTGTATGGAATCATGCGGACCTCTACAGAGTTGTACAGAATTGTACATATTTTTACCGAGTTGTACGGAGTTGTATGGTATTTTACAGAGTTGTACGGAGTTGAAGTGAGTTTGTAGCAAGGTGTAGCAAGCTGTACAGAGTTGTTCAGAGTTCTACGGAGTTGTACAGAGTTGTACGTAGCTTTGTGGAGTTAGACAGATTTGTACAAAGTTGTACGGAATTGTACGAAGTTGAACAGAGTTGAACAGAGCTGAATGGAGTAGTATGGATTTTTACATAGTAATAGAGATGTACGGAGGTATATGGAGTTGTACGGAGATGTACGGAATTGTAGCAAGTTGTATGGAGTTGTACGGAATTGTATAGAGTTGTACAGATCTGTACAAACTTGTATGGAGTTGTTGAGAGTTATACGGAGTTGTACAGAGTTGTACGGAGTTGTACAGAGTTGTAACGGATTGAACGGAGTTGAGAGGAGTTGTACGGAGCTGTAAGTAGCTGTGCAGATATGTACAGAGTTACATGGAGTTGTACAGAGTTGTATAGAGTTGTACGGAGTTGTATGGAGTTAAACAGAGTTGTATGGAGTTTTACGGAGTTGAACGGAGTTGTAAGGGATTGTATGGAGTTTTAAGGAGTTGTACGGAGCTGTATCAAGCCATAGCACATTTGACAGAGTTTAACAGAGATGTAGAGGACTGTACCAATTTTTACAGAGATGTACACAGTTGTATGAAGTTGTACGGAGTTGCACAGAGTTTTACAGAGTCGTAGCAAATTTTAAGGAGCTATATGCTGTTGTACGGAGTTGTAACAAGTTGTATGGAAATGTACAGCGTTTTACAGAATTTTATACAGTTGTACAAAGTTTTACGTAGTTATCAGGAGTTGTACAGAGTTTTATAGAGTTGTAAAGAGCTATAGAGATTTCTACAGAGTTGTACGGATTTATATGGAGTTGTACTGAGGTGTACGGAATTGTACGGAGTTGTACGGAGTTGTACAAAGTTGTACACAGTTCTACGGAGTTGAACGAAGCTTTACGCAGTGATATGGATTTGTGGCAATTCATATGGAGCTGTACAGAGTCCTGCGGATTTTTACAGAGTTGTACGGAGTTGTACAGAGTTGTACGAAGTTTAATGGAGTTGTACAGAGTTGTACGGAGCTGTACAGAATTGTAAAGAGCTTTACATAGTTGTATGGAGCTGGAAGGAGCTGTACAGAGTTGTATGGAGTTGCACAGATTTCTGCAGAGTTGTGCAGAGTTGTACAAATCTGTACGAAGTTGTACGGACGGAGTTGTACAGCCGGAGTTGCACAAAGTTGTACGGAGTCCTAGAGAGTTGTATGGAGTTTGAGGGTGTTATAGTCCGTTAAACTCCGTATGACTCCGTGCAACTCTATACAGAGTTGTACGGAGTTTTAGGGAGTTTTATATCTTAGAACGCGATACAACTCTGTACAACTCTGCAGAAATCCGTACAATTTTATACATCTCTGTACGATTCTATACTACTCGGTACAACTCGCTACAATCCCATACAACTCTGTATGACTACATGCAACTCTGTACAGCTTTGTTCAACTCTGTACAAGTGCGTACAATTCCGTACAACTTGCTACAGCTCCATACTATGGTGTACACCTCATTACTACCCCGTACAGCTCGGTAAAACTCCAGATAACTCCATACAACTCTCTACAGCTCTGTACAACTCCGTACAACTCTCTACATCTTGGTACAAATCCGTACAACTTGCTACAACTCTGAACAAATCTGTACAGCTCTGAACAACTCCATATAGCTCCATACAGTTCCGTACAACTTTGTAGAACTCCATACAACTCTGAAAAACTCCGAACAACTTTGTACAGCTCCGTACACTCGCTAAAACTCTGTACAACTCCGTACAACTCTGTACAACTCCATCCAACTCCATACAGATCCGTACAGCCCCATACAACTCTGTACAACTCCGTGCAACTCTGCACAATTCGCTACAACTCTGTACAACTCCGTACAACTCTGTACAACTCCGTACAACTGCGTACAACTATGTACAACTTTGTTCTGCTCCGTACGCTTAGCTAGAAAATTCTACAACTCTGAACAACTCTGTACAACTCCGAACAAGTCTGGACAACTTTGTAAAATTCTGTTCAACTCTGGAAAAAACTGTACAACTCTGTAAAACTCAGCACAACTCCATATAGCTCCCTAAAATCCCGTACAACTATGTAGCACTCTGTTCAACTCCGTAAAACTCCGTAAAAGTCGGTCCAACCCTGCAAAAATCTGTGCAACATTGTACAACTCTGCACAATTCCATACAACTCCGTACTACTCCGTACAATTCCTTACAACTCCGTACAATTACGTACAGCTCCGTACAAGTCCGTAAAACTCTGTACAACTCCGTACAAGTCCGTACAACGCCATAAAACTCCGTACAACTCCTTACAACTCCGTACAACTCGGTACACCTCCGTATGATTCCGTACCACTCCATGCAATTCGCTATAAATCCGTACAACTATGTACAACTCCGTACCACTCCATAAAACTCCTTACAACTTGGTACAACTACGTACAACTATGTACAAATCTGTACAACTCAGTACAAATTAGTACAACTCTGTTCAACACCGTAAAACTACGTACAACTCCGCCCAACCCTGTAAAACTCTGTTCAGCTCCGTATAACTCCGTACGACCCCGAACAACTCTGTACGATTCTGTTCAGCTCCGTAAAACTCCGTAAAACTCCGTCCAACCCTGCAGAACTCCGTACAAGTCCGTACAGCGCCATAAAACTCTGCACAACTCTGTACAACTCTGTACAAATCTGTTAAAAGCAATACAACTCTGTACAGCTCCGTACAACTCCGTAAAACTCTGTACAAATTTATACAGCTCTGTGCAGCTCCGTACAACTCTGTTCAACTCCGTACAGCTCGGTATTGCTCCCTACGATCCTGTAAAACTCCGTAAAACTCCATACAAGTCCGTCCAACCCTGCACAACTCCTTGCAGTTTTTTAAACTCTGTACAATTCCATAAAACTCCATACTACTCCGTACAATTCCTTACAGCTCCGTACAATTACGTACAGCTCCGTACAAATCCGTTCAATTCCGTACAACTTTGTTCAGATCCGTACAGCTCCATACAACGGCGTAAAACTCCGTACAACTGTGTACAACTCCGTACAATACACCTTTGTTCGATTCTGTAAAACTCCATGCAACTTGCTATAAATCCGTAAAAATCTGTACAACTCCGTACAACTCCTTACAACTCTGTGCAACTACGTACAACTCTGTATGAATCCATAGAACTATGTACAAATTAGTACAACTCTGTTCAACACCGTAGAACTCCGTACATTTCCTTCCAACCCCGTACAACTCCGTATGACTCCGCATGACTCCGTACAACCCCGTAAAACTCTCTACAACTCTGTTAAACTCTGTAGAAATCCGTACAACTCCGTCCAACCCTGTAGAACTCCGTACAACTCCGTACAACTCCGTACAACTCTGTACAACTCCGTTAAAAGTGTTACAACTCTGTATAGCCCCGTACAACTCTGTACAACTCTGGTCAACCCCGTACAACTCCGTAGAACTCAGTACAAATCCGTACAACTCAGTACAACTCCTTATTGCTCCCTACAATCCCGTACAACTCCATAAACCTCTGTTTACCTTTGTAAAACTCCGTACAATTCCGTCCAACCCTGCACAACTCCGTACAACTTTGTACAACCCCATACAACTCCATACAACTCTGTACTAATCTATACAACGTTTTACAACTTTGTACCACTACGTACAACTCCGTAAAAATCCATACAACTCTGTACAACTCCGTACAACTCTGTGTAATTCCATACAGCTATGTACAGCTCTGTGAAATTCTGTACAATTCCATACAATTCCGTACAGCTCCGTGCAGGTCCCGTTTTTCCTGTTACTCCATACAACTCCTTACAACTCCGTACTACTACGTATAACTCCATACAAATCCGTTCAACTCTTGACAACTCTGTACAACTCTGTAAAACTCTGTACAACTCCGTAAAATTCCATACAGATATGTACAGCTCTGTACAAATCTGTACAATTCCATACAATTCCGTACAACTCTGTGCATGTCTTGTTTGTCCGGATCTACTAAACTGGAAACATCACTATAGTTTGATACATAGATTATGATTTTGGTCTCCATCACACATTTTTCTAGATCACCCTTTGTGCTACTTTTCTTTCGATCAGATGAATCGAGCCAGACCAAGATGCATGCTTGTTGTTGAAGTTTGTGCACTGCAGTTTGGACAGTTTGTTCAGTAAGAAAAACATGAAGATCCTATTGTTCAAACTGTTAGTCTTTTTCAGCTGGATAAAGGAAATATTAGACAAACCCGTTGACATTACAGCCGCCATGCGACAGTGTAGCTATGACGCACGGTATTCCTGACGTCTTGGAGCTCAAATGGGTTGGAAGTTTATGATTTCTCCGCTGGCACTGGGGACCGTCCACTGTCCATTCCCCGTTTAGCGGTAGCAAAGATAAACAGAAAAACATATCCATCTATCTATCTCGCAGGGGCCCCGCGGTAGCGGGGCGCCATTGCTTTTGCATGCCACGAGATGTCAAGTTCTGTACAATAACGATCCTCAGGCAATACTTCTGTGCGACCAACCAGTCGTCGCATGTGTGCACTGCAGTTTGTCTTTTTTGTAACCGATTTGTATGTTGACTGCCCATCAAGTCCCGGGCATACACCCTGGCCCTTGAGCGGAAGTTGAGAAATTAGGGTGTTTTCAGCTCATAAATTTGAGATGATGCCAATTTTTCTTCTTTCCACTTGTGAATTCTAATCGATGCATGAAAAAAACTACAGAAATAACCATGACTTTGTTTCAGATCCAAAAACATACAAATGATTTCTAGAATGTCCGATGTATTTCCCCCCTGAAAAAGCCCTTTAAAAGTACAGCCCTACACGTAGCTCAAATGATTTTGATTTCACAATTACTACATTTCTTTTATTAAGATTGTATCTACCCTTTTTCCAACTTTTGCATTAAGAAATACCTTCAAGAACACAACACTGACTACAACACCCACTACAACTCAGTAGGACTCCCTACGACTCCGTACAACTCCGTAAAACTCTCTACAGGTTTGTACAACTCTGTACAAGTCCGTACAACTCACTATAACTCTGTACAACTCACAACAAATCCTCACAACTTGCTACAAATCTGTACACCTCTGTACAACTCCGTACAACTCCGTACAGCTCCATACAACTCTGTATAATTCTATAGACATCCATACAACTCCATACAACTCGGCACAACTCCGTACAATGCCGTACATCTCCGTACAAATCCATTCAACACCGCACAACTCTGTAAAAACTACAACAACTCCGCACAACTCTGTACAGCTTCGTACAACACTGTCCAACTCCGTAAAACTTTGTATAAATTTGTACATCTCCATACAACAACGTACAACTCCGTTCAACTCTGTGCAAATTGCTACAACTCCATGCACCTCCATACAATACCAAAAATCTCTGGACAACTCCACACAACTCTATACGAATCCGTACAAATCCAGACGACTCCATGCAACTCCATACTACTTCGTAGAACGTTTCAACAACTTGCTACAAATCCATACAACTCCGTACAACTCTGTAAAAATCTGTACAACTACGCAAATCTCCGTACAACCCCCTACAGCTCCCTACAGCTCCTTACGAATAAGCATGACCCCGTACAACTCTGTACTACTCCGCACAGCTCTGTACAACTCTGTACAACTTCGTACAACTCTGTACAACCCTGTACAAGTCCACACTACTCCTTCCAACTCCGTACAACTCCGCACAACTCCATAGGACTTTGTACAACTCCGTACAACTCTATACAAGTCCATACAACTCAGTAGAGCTCCTTACAACTCCGTACAACTCCGTAATCCTTCACATACCTCTGTACATCTCCAAAAATCTCCCTACAATACTGTACAACTCTGTACAACCCCGTAAACCTCTGTACAACTCCGTACACTTCTGTACAGCTCAACACAACTCTATACAGTGCTGCACAGCTCTATGCAAATCCGATCAACACTGTACAACTCCGTACAACTCCATACAACTCTGTCAAACTCCGTACAACTTGCTACAACTCAGTACAACTCCGTAAAACTCCAAACAATCAGTGTAACTCTATAAAACTTCGTATAATTCCGTACAAATCCATACAACTCCGCACAATTCCATTAACTCCGTACAATTCTGTATAACTCTTTCCAAATCTGCACAAATCCATACAACTCTGTACAACTTTGTACAGCTCCGTACAACTCCTTGTAGCTCGCTACAAATCGCTACATCTTGAGACAACACTGTACAGCTCCGTACAACTCCGTACACCTCCGTACAACTCTGTACAAATCCATCAACTATGTACATCTCCGTACAACTCTGTGCAACTCCGTACAGCTCCGTACAAATTGCTACAACTCCGTAAACCTCCGTTCAACTCTGTACAACTCCATAAAGCTGTGTACAACTCCGTCCAACTCTGATCAGCACCATGCAAATCCGTGCAGATCCTTACAACTTCGTACAACTCCGTACAACTTCCTACAACTTGCTACAACTCGCTACAAGTTGCTACAACTCCATACAACTCCGTACAACTTTGTACAGATCTGTACACCTCCGTACAACTCTGTACAGCTCTGTACTAATGCATAGAATTCTGTACAACTAGGTAAACCACTGTACAGCTCCGTACAACTCCGTAGAACTCCGTACAGCTCCGTACAAGTCCATGCTACTCTCTAGGAAATTTCTCCAACTTGCTACAAATCCATACTACTCTAAACGATTTTATTGCAACTTGCTACAAATCCATACAGATCTGTACAACTCCGCACAACTACGTACAACGTTTTATAACTCCGTACAACTCTGTACAACCCGTACAACCCCCTACAACTCCCTACGACTCCCTAAAACTTTGTAAAACTCCATACAACTCCGTACACATTTCTACAACTCTGTCCAAGTTCGTACTGTTTCCCTACAACTACGTACAGCTCACTACAACTACGTACAACTCTGTACAACGCTGTACAAATCTGCACAACTCTGTACAGCTCTGCACAACTCTGTACAATTCTATACAACTCCGTACAACACCGTACAACTCCGTGCAACTCTGTACAACTCGGTACAGCTTTGCACAACTCCGTACAGTCCCGTAAAACTCCATGTAACTCCATACAAATCCGTAAAAACTGCAACAAATCTGTACAACTTCATACAACTCTGTACAATTTGCCACAACTTTGTACAACTTTGTACAACTCCAAAGAACAATGTATAACTCTGTACAACTCTGTACATATTGTTAAGACTCCGTACACCTCCGTTGAACTGTGTACAACTCCTTACAATTTGCTACAACTCTGTACAGTTCAGTACAACTCCATACAACTCTCTACAACTCCGTACAAAACTGTACAACTCTGTACAAATCCCTTCAACTCCGTACAATTCGCTACAACTCTGTAAAACGTTTTACAACTCTGTACAACCTTTACAACTTATTACAACCCGGTACAACTCTGTACAACTTTGTACATCTCCGTACAACCCTGTACAACTCCCTACAACTCCTACAACTCCCTACGGCTCCGTATGACTCCAACAAAATCTGTATAGCTCCATACAACTCTGTACAGTTCCGTAAAACTCCATACAAATCCATACAACTATGTACTAATTATTACAACTCTGTACAACTCTGTTAAACTCCGTACAACTCTGTGTGTTTTTGTACAACTCTGTAAAAATCCGTATATCTCTGTACAACTCCCAACATCTCCGTACAACTCCGTACGACTCACTTCAACTCTGTACATCTCAGCACATCTTTGTACAGCTTTGTATACTTTTGTACAACTCTATAGAACTCTATACAACTCCGTACAACTCTGTACTACTCAGTACAACTCCGTATAAATCTTTACAACTTAAAACAACTCTGCAAAACTACGTACAACTATGTACAGCTCCATCCAGCTTTGTACAACTTTGTACAACTCCATACAGCTTTGTACAATCCCGCAGAACTCCGTACAACTCTGTACAACTCCGTACACCTTGCTACAACTTGTTTCAACTCCGTATGACTCATTACAACTTTGTACAACTCTGTACCGCTCAGTACAACTCCACACAATTCCGTACAACTCTGTTAAACTCCATACAACTCTGTACAGATTTGTACAACTCCTCATAACTCAGTGTAACTCCGTACAACTTTGTAAAACTCTGTGCGAATTGCTAAAGCTTTGTACAACACTAACTGCTCCATAGAACTCCAAACAAATCCGTACAACTCTGTTCAACCCTGTACAACTCTGTACAACTCAGTACAACTTTGTTGAACTCCGTACAACTCCATACAAGTTTGTACGACTGTGCATGAATCACTAGAACGCCCTATAACTCCATACAACTCGGTACATCTCCGTAAAACTCTGTCAAACTTTGTACAGCTCCGTACAACTCCGTACAATTCCATACAATTCCGTACAACTTTGCACAACTCCATATACCTCCCTAAACGACCCTGCATTTTGCTATAAATATGTATAATCCTGTACAACTCCGCACAACTCCCCACAGCTCCATACAGCTTTGTACAACTCTGTACAAATCCGTACAACTCTGTCCAACTACGTACAACTCTGTAAAACTTCCTACAACTCTGTAATTCTCTGTAAAAATATGTATAACTCCGTACAACTCGGTACAACTCCATCAAACTCTGTACAACTCCGTCCAACTTTGTACATCTCTGTATAGATTTGTACAACTCGCTTCAACTCTGTGCAACTTGCCTAAACTCCATACAACTCTGTACAACTCTATACAACTACGTACAACTCCGTACAACTCCCTACAACTCTGTAAGACTCCGTTAAACTCTGTACAACTCCATACAACTTTCTACAACTCCATACAACTTTGTTTAACTCCGTACAACTCCACACAGCTCCGTCCAACTCTGTCCAACTCCGTATGAATCCATACAAATTTGTACAGTTCTATACAACTGTGAACAATTCCGTACAACTCGCTAAAACTTGCTACAACTCGCTACAACTCCATGCAACTCCGCACAACTCTGTAAAACTCCATAAAACTTCGTACAACTCCTTGAACCTACATACAACTTTGTACGACCCTGTACAAAGCCGTACAAGACCATACAACTCTGTACAGATTTCTATAACTCTGTTCAGCTCCGTACAGCTCTGTATAACTATGTACAACTCCGCACAACTACTTACGATTCCATACAACTGTGTACAAATTACAACTCCGTACAGCTCTGTACAAATCGGTACAAAACTGCACAACTCCTTACAACTCCGTAAAACTCTTTAGAAATCTGTAAAACTCCATACAACAACATAAAACTCCGTACAACTCCATACAACTCCGTACATTTCTGTAAAACTCTGTAAAACCCTTCACAACTTGCTACAACTCTGTGCAACTCTGTACTATTTTGTACAACTTTGTATACCTCTGTACAAATTCCATACAACTATATAAAACTCCATACAACTCCGTACAACTCTGTAAACCTCTGTACAAATTGCTAAAACTCCGTACACATCCGTACAGCTCCATACAAGTTTGTTCAACTCAGTACAACTCCGTACAACTCCACACAATTCCGCACAACTTTGTACGACTCTGTACAGATCCATACAGCTATGTACAACTCCGTACAACTCCATACGCCTCCATACATCTCCATACCAGCCCGTTAAACTTTTCTAAAACTTTCTACAAATCTGTACAACTCCGTACAGCTTTGCACAACTCCGTACAACTCTGTACAGCTCCGTATAGCTTGTTACAGCTCTGTACAACTCCGTTAAACTCCATTCACCTCTGTACATATCCATTCTTTCCCGTTCAACTTTTCAACAGCTTGCTTCAAATCCGTAAACCTCCGTAAAACTCGGTGCAACTATGTACAACTCCCTTCAACTCCTTACGACTCTGCACGACTCCAAACATATCTGTATAGCTTTGTACAAGTCTGTGCAATTTTGAACAACTCCGTACAAATCTGTACCACTCCTTACAACTCCGTACAACTGCATACAACTCTGTAAAACTCCGTACAACTATGTACAACTCTGAACAACCTTGTACAACTCTGTACGTCTCTGTACAACTCTGTGAAACTCCGTACAACTCCGTACATCTACATACAGCTTTGTACAACTTTGTACAAGTCCGTACAGCTCCGTACAACTCTGTAGAACTCTGTCCAGATTTGTAAAACTTGCTACAGCTTGATTCAACTCCATACAACTCCGTACAACTCCATACAACTCTGTATAGCTCCGTACAACTCCGTACGACTCCGTACAACTCCATAAAACTGTGTACAACTTTCTACAACTTCGTACTGCTCTGTAAAAATCTGAACAACTCCATACATATTCCTACGTCTCATTACAACTCTGCAGAACTCTGTACAACTCTGTACAACTCCATATAGCTGCGTACAAATCCGAAAAACTCCGTACAACTCTGTACAATTCCATACAACTCCGTACAACTCTGTATAACTCCGTGCAATTCTGTACAACGCTGTATATCGCCATGTAACTCCTTACAACTCCCTAAAACTTGATACAAATCCGTATAACTCCGTATAAAATTGCAAAACTCTGTACAACTCCGTATAACTCCGTAAAACTCTGTACAAAATGCTTAATCTCTATACAGCTTTGTAAAACTCCGTACAACTCCGTGCAACTTCGTACAACTCTGTCCAACTTTATACAATGAAGTACAACTCCGTACAACTCCATACAACTATGTACAAATCGCTCCAGCTCAGTACAGCTTTGTACATCTTCTTACAAGTCTGTACAACTCCGTACAACTCCGTAGAGCCCCATACAACTCTGAAGTTCGGGTGTTGGACGGGTGGAATCTGGTACCCACCATGGGTGGTGGGATAATCCACCGCCAGTGATTTGAGTTCTTCTCCAACAAGATTTAAATGCACCAGAGCCATGAATCAAGTGACCAAAGGGACCTCCTTGACCAGGGTAGACTTCTCCTTGAATCATGGACGAGGAAAGGCGCTCGGACTGGTCATGTTAGAAGCGCCTACCGTTGCCTGGTGTGCAAGGCAAGGTGGGCGGCTCAACCAAGGGTTACTTCGACGGCCGTTGCAGGTGCTCTACTAATTTGATTTGGACGTTCTTGGATGCGTTGGAAAGCTTAGATCACAGGCCATAAGTATCAAATGAGATATCACCATTATGAGAAGTAAAAGTATGTTTTGACTCAGTTCTACTGAATGCAACGTGTTCTGACCACTTACATCCATGATCCTTGTGCTCCAACCTCTTCACCACAGGTGTCCATTGGTTGCCCCATACATTGATAGTATGCATTAGTGAGTTCTAGGCATCCTTGAGGATGTCCCTAAACCCACTAGTGCCAATAATTGCACCCTAAGTGTGTCCTAGTTACGCCCTTGTTGCACGCTAATTGCGCCTTACTTGTGCCCTACTTGCGCCCTGGTTGCATCCAAGTTGTACCCTAGTTGCGCCCTACTCACGCACTACTGCACTCCACTTGCTTCCTAGTTGCACCTTAGTTGTGCCCTAGTTGCACCCTACTTGCACCTTACTTGTGTACTAGTTGTGTCCTAGTTCCGCCCTAGTTGCGTCCCACTTACACAATACTTATACCCTAGTTGCATCCTAGTTTTACCCTAGTTGTGCCCTAGTTGAGTCCTAGTTGCACCCTAGTTGTGCCCTACTTATGCCCTAGTTGCGTCCTACTTGCACTTTAGTTACGTCCTAGTTGTGTCTCAATTGGCCACTAGCTACACCCTAGTTGCGCCCTAGGTGCGGCCTAGTTGCACCCCAGTTACGCCCTAGTTGCACCCTACTTGCCTCCTACTTGCACCCTAGTTACACCCTACTTACGCTCTACTTACGTCCAACTTGCATCCTAGTTGCGCCATGGTCGCACCTAGGTGGACACTAGTTCCGCCCTAGTTGCGCCCTAGTTGAGCCGTAGTTACATCCTAGTTGCACCCTACTTGCACCTTACTTGTGTCCTAGTTGTGTTCTCGTTGCGTCCTAGATGCGTCCTACTTGCGCCCTACTTCCGCCATAGTTGTGTGCAAGTTGCACCATAGTTGTGCCCTACAGACGTCCTACTTGTCCCCTACTTGCACCCTTATTGTGACCTAATTGTGCCCTAGTTACGTCCAACTTGTACCCTTCTTGCGCCCTAGTTACGCCCTACTTGCACCCTAGTTGTGCTGAACTTGTACCCTACTTACATCCTAGATGCGCTCCCTTGTTGTGTCCTAGTTGCACCCTATTTGCGTCCTAATTATTTCCTAGTTGCGCCCTACTTACACCCTAGTTATGTCCTAGTTACACCTAGGTTAGGCACTAGCTACATCCTAGTTATGCCCTACTCACGTACTAGTTAGGCCCTTGTTACACAATACTTGTGTCCTACATGCATCCTAGTTGTGTCCTACTTGCGCCCTAGTTGCACCTTACATGCGCCCTAGTTGTGCCCTAGTTGCACCTCAGTTGGGCACTAGCTATGCCATAATTGTGCCCTAGTTGTGTCCTAGTTGTACCCTTCTTGCGCCATACCTACGCCCTACTTGCATCCTAGTTGCGCCCTAGTTGCGTTCTAGTTGCATCCTACTCGCACCTTACTTGCGCCCTATTTGCCCCCTAGTTGCACCCTAGTTGCGGCCTACTTGCGTCCTCCTTGCGTTGTCTTTGCATCCTAGACTCGCCCAAGTTGTGCCCTAGTTGCACACTACTTGCACCCTACTTACACCCTACTTGTGCCCTTGTTGCGCCTTACTTGAACCCTAGGTTGTCCTAGCTGCACCCTAGTTGCGCCCTTGTTGTGCCTCAATTGGACATTAGCTACGCCCTAGTTGTGCCCTATTTGCATCCTAGTTGCACCCTGCTTACATCTTATTTGTGCCTTAGTTAAGCCCTAGTTACCCCC
This sequence comes from Penium margaritaceum, assembly GCA_023375785.1. NCBI lineage: Eukaryota > Viridiplantae > Streptophyta > Zygnematophyceae > Desmidiales > Peniaceae > Penium > Penium margaritaceum. The sequence continues at coordinate 122,165 of SZWC01003304.1, read as the reverse complement.
TAGTTACACCCTTGTTACTCCCTAGTTGCGCCCTAGTTGTACCTTAGTTGGGCACTAGCTCTACCCTAGTTCCGCCTTATTTCCACCCTACTTGCGCCCTACTTGCGCCCTAGTTGCCCTCTAGTTGTGTCCTAGTTGCACCTCAGTTCGGCACTAGCTACACCCTAGGTGCACCTAGTTGCGTCCTAGCTGTGTCCTAGTCACACCCTAGTTATGCCCTTGTTGCACCATAGTTGCACCCTACTTGCGTCCTACTTGCGCTTTAGTTGCACCCTAGCTACGCCCTAGTTGCCCCCTACTTGTGTCCTACTTGTGTCCTAGTTGTAATCTGGTTACGCCCTAGTTGTGCCCTAGTTGTGCCCTACTTATAGGCTAGTTACACCCAAATTACACCCAAGTTGCGCCCTAGTTGTACCCTAGTTGTGCACAAATTGCACTCAGTTTAAACCCTCATTGCGCCCGAGATGCACCCTAGTTGCCCCCTAGTTGCACCTTAGTTACGCCCTAGTTGTGTCCTAGTTGCACCCGTTTTACGCCCTAGTTGCGCCCTAGTCGTACCATACTTATGCCCTACTTGTGCCCCACTTGAGCCCTAGTTGCATCCGAGTTGTGCCCTAGTTGCTCCCTGGTTGCATCCTAGTTTTGCCCAAGTTGCACCCTAGTTGTGCATCAGTTGGGCATTAGCTACACCCTACTTGCGCCCAAGTTCCGCTCTAGTTGTGCCCTAGTTGTACCCTAGTTGCGCCCTACTTGCACCCTAGTTGCGCCTTAGTTGCGCCATAGTTGCGCCCTAGTTGCGTACTACTTTCGTGCTAGTTGCATCCTAGCTGTGCCTCAGTTGGGCACTAGCTACGCCCTAGTTGTGCCCTAGTTCCCCCTAGTTGTACCCTACTTGCGTCCTATTTGCGCCATACTTGCGCCCTATTTGCGCCCTACATGCGCCCAACTTGCGCCCTAGTTACGCCCTGGTTGCGTCATGGTTACACCTCAGTTGCACACTACCTATGCCCTAGTTGCACCCTAGTTTTCTCCTAGTTGCACGCTACTTCCGCCCTAGTTGCACCTTACTTGTGACTTACTTGTGCCCTAGTTGCACCCTAGTTGCACCCTATTCACACCCTACGTATGCCCTACTTGTGCCCTAGTTGCACCCTAGTTACACCCTAGTTGCGTCCTACTTCTGCCCTACTTGCACCCTAGTTGCACCCTAGTTGTACCCTACTTGCCTCCTCCTTGCACCCTACTCGCGCCCTAGTTGAGCCCTAGTTGAGCCCAAGTTGCTCCCTACTTGCGCTCTACTTACGCCCTACTTGCGCCCTAGTTGTGCCATAGATGCACCCTAGTTGCGTCTCAATAAGGCACTATCTACACCCTAGTTGCGTCCTAGTTTTGCCCTAGTTATGTCATAGTTATGCACTACATGCACCCTACTTGCGCCCTATTTGCGCCCTACTTACGTCCTAGTTGTGCCCTACATGCACCCTAGTTGCGCCCTAGTTGCACATCAGTTAGCCACTAGCTAGGCCCTAGTTCTGCCCAAGTGGCATCCTAGTTGCACCCGAATTGCGCCCTACTTGCACCCTAGCTGTAACCTAGTTGCACCCTAGTTACGTTGTACTTGTGCCCTACTTATGCCGTAGTTGCACCCTACTTGTAACCTTCTTGTACCCTACTTGCCTCCTTGTTGCACCCTAGTTGTACCCTAGTTACGCCCTTCGTACACCGTACTTGCCCCCTATTTGTACCCTAGTTTCACCCTAGTTGTGTCCTAGTTGAGCCCTAGTTGTACCCTACTTGCACCCTAGGTACGCTCTTGTTGCATCCTAGTTGTACCCTAGTTGTACACTACTTCCACCCTAGTTGTGCCCTAATTGTACCTCGGTTGGGCACTAGCTACACTCTAGTTATGCCCTAGTTGCGCCCTAGTTATACCCTAATTATTCCCTAGTTGCACCGTACTTGTACCCTAGTTGCACCCTAGTTGTGCTCTAGTTGCACCCTACTTGCGTCCTAGGTACGCCCTTATTGAGCCTTAGTTGGGCACTAGCTACGCCCTAGTTGCGCCCTAGTTGCACCCTAGTTGCGGCCTAGTTGCGAGCAAATTTTGCCCTACTTGCACCCTGGTTGTGCCCTAGTTGCGCCATGATTACACCCTGCTTGCGCCCTAGTTGCACCCTAGTTACACCCAACTTGCACCCTACGTGCGCCCTGCTCGCGCCCTACTTTCTTCTTAGCTGCGTCCTAGTTGAGCCCTAGTTGCGCCCTATTTGCATCCTACTTGCGCCCTACTTGCGCCCTAGCTGTGTCCTCATTGCACCCTAGATGCGTCCTAGTTGCACCCTACTTGGGTCCTAGTTGCACCCTAATTTTGTCGAAGATACACCCTAGTTGCACCCGTCTTGCGCCTTAGTTGCGCCCTACTTGCGCCCTGGTTATGCCCTAGTTGCACCTCAGTTGGGCGCTAGCTACGCCCTACTTGTGCCTTGTTGCATCCTAGTTGCGCCCTAGTTGCATCCTAGTTGCGCCCTAATGCGCTCTTGCTATACCCTACTTGTATCCTAGTTGTGCCCTTTTTGTGCCCTAAATGCACCCTAGTTATGCCCCAGTTACGCCAAAGTTGTGTCTCTGTTGAGCACTAGCTAGGCACTAGTTGTGTTCTACTTGCACCCTAGTTGCACCCTAGTTCCACCCTACTTAAGCCTTACGTACGCCCTAGTTGCACCCTACTTGCACCCTAGTTACATCCTAGTTGCGCCCTACTTATGCACTTGTTATGCCTCTGTTGGAAACTAGCTACGCCCTCCTTACACCCTAGTTGCATCCTAGTTGTGCCCTGGTTGCGCCCTACTTGCCCCCTGCTTGTGCCCTAATTGCGTCCTACTTGCGTCCTAGTTGTGCTCTAGTTGTCTCCTAGTTGCGTCTCAGTTGGGCACTAGCTACATCGTAGTAGCATCTTAGTTGCACCCTAGTTGCACCCTAGTTGTGACCTAGTTGTGCCCTAGTTACACCCTATTTATGCCCTACTTGCATCCTACTTGCGTCCAGGTTATGCCATAGTTGCCTCCTAGTTGCGCCGTACTTGTGCCCTAGTTTCATCCTCGTTGCACCCTAGTTGTGCAACCTACTTGCATCCTACTTGCGCCCTAGTTGCACCCTAGATGTTCCCTAGTTGTGCCCTACTCATGTCCTAGTTGTGTCATAGTTGCGTCCTGGTTACGCCTCAGTTCAACACTACCTACGCCCTAGTTGTGCCCTAGTTGTGCCCTAGTTGCACCCTAGTTGCGCCTTAGTTGCGTCCTACTTATGACTTACTTGTGCCCTAGTTGCACCCTAGTTGCACCCTAGTTGTGCCCTACTTATACCCTACTTACATCCTACTTGTGCCCTACTTGCACCCTAGTTACACCCAAGTTGTGCCCTAGTTGCGCCATACTTGCGCTCTATTTGCACCCTAGTTGCGCCCTTGTTGCGTCCAAATTCCACCATAATTGTGCCCTACTTGCGCCCTAGTTGAGCCCTAGTTGTGTCCTAGGCGCTCCCTAGTTACACCCTACTTGCGCCCTACTTGCGCCCCAATTGTGCCCTAGCTGCATACTAGTTGAGTCTCAATTAGATACTAGCTACGCCCTAGTTGCGACCTAGTTACGCCCTACTTGCGCCCTACTTGTGCCCTAGTTGTATCCTACTTACGCCCAAATTGCACCTGACTTGCGCCCGAGTTGCATCCTAGTTGTACATCAGTTAGACACTAGCTACGCCCTAGTTGCATCCTAGTGGCACCCTAGTTGCGCCCTGGTTAGGCCCTTCTTGCACCGTAGCTGCGCCCTACTTGCGTCCTAGTTACATCGTACTTGTGCCCTGCTTTGACCATAGTTATGCCTTAATTGTACCCTACTTGCACCCTTCTTGCGCCCTCCTTGCCTCCTTGTTGCACCCTAGTGACTCCCTACTTGCGCAGTACTTGCACCCTACTTGCATCCTAGTTTCACCCTAGTTGTACCCTGGTTACACCCTACTTGCACCCTAGTTACGCCATAGTTGTGTCCTAGTTGCACTCCAGTTATGCCCTGCATCCATCCTAGTTGCGCCCTAATTGAGCTTCAGTTGGGCACTAGCTACACTCTAGTTACGCCCTAGTTGTGCCCTAGTTGTAACCTAGTTACGCCCTAATTATACCATACTTGCGCCCTACGTGCACCCTTGTTGCACCCTAGTTGTGCCTAGTTGTACCCTACCTGCATCCTAGGTACGCCCTAGTTCCACCTCAGTTGGGCACTAGCTATACCCTAGTTGTACCCTAGTTGTGCCCTAGTTGTGGCCTAGATACGGGCTACTTGCGCCCTACTTGTGCCCTAGTTGCGCCCTAGTTGCACCATACTTACGCCCTAGTTGTGCCCTAGTTGCACCCTAGTTGCACCCTACTTGTGCCCTACTTGCACCCTACTTGCATCCTAGTTGCGCCCTTGTTGAACCCTAGTTGCGCCCTACTTACACCCTACTTGCACCCTACTTGCGCCCTAGTTGCATCTTAGTTGTGCTCTAGTTGTGCCCTAGTTGTACCTTAGTTGGACACCAACTATCCCCTAGTCGAGCCCTTGTTACCTCCTAGCTGTGCCCTATATGCATCCTACTTGCGCCCTACTTGCGCCCTTGTTGTGTCCTACTTGGATCCTAGTTGCGCCCTTTTTGCGCCCTAGTTACAGCCTAGTTGCGTCCTAGTTGCGTCTCACTTGGGCACTAGCTAGGCCCTAGTTGCGTTCTAGATGTGCCCTAGTTGCACCCTACTTGCGCCTTACGTGCGTCCTAATTGAGCCCTACTTGCACCCTAGTTGCACCCTAGTTGCACCCTAGTTACATCCCAGTTATGCCTCAGTTGGGCACTAGCTACGCCCTAGTTGCACCCTAGTTGCGCCCTACTTGGCCCCCCTACTTGCGCCCTACTTTTGTCCTACTTGAATCCTAGTTGTGCCCTAGTTGCGCCCTAGTTGCGCCCTAGTTACGCCCTCATTGTGTCCTAGTTGCACCCTAGTTGTGCCCTATTTGCGTCCCAGTCACGCCCTAGTTGTCCCCTAGTTGCACCCTACTTGCCCCGTAGTTGCATCCTCGTTGTACACTAGTTGCTTCCTAGTGCGTCCTACTTGTATCCGACGTGTTCCTTACTTGCACCCTCGTTATGCCCTAGTTGTGCCCTAGTTGTACCCTACTTGCACCATAGTAGCGCCCTAGGTGCGCCCTAGTTGCACCCTAGTTACGCATCACTTCCAACCCACTTGTACCTTACTTGCACCCTACTTGCGCCCTACTTGCGACCTAACTGCGCCCTAGTTGCACCCTAGTTGTGCCCTAGTTGTGCCCTTGTTGCGCTCTACTTGCACCCTACTAGTGCCCTAGTTGCACCCTAGTTGTGTCCTAGTTACGCCCTAGTTGTGCCCTACTAGGGCACACGCACTTGTGTAAGTGCGTGTAAGTGCCTGTTAGTACGTGTAAGTGTATGTAACTGCGTGTAAGTACGTGTAAGCATGTGTAAGTTCGTGTAAGTGCATGTAGGTACGTGTAAGCAATTGTAAGTGCGTGTAAGTGCGTGTAAGTGCGTGTAAGTGCGTGTAAGTACGTGTAAGTACGTGTAAGTACGTGTAAGTTCGTGTAAGTATGTATAAGTGCATGTTAGTGCATGTAAGTGTGTGTAAGTGTGTGTAAGTGCGTGTAAGCACGTGTAAGTTTGTGTAAGTGGATGTAAGTGCATGTAAATGTGTGTAAGTGTATGTAAAAGCGTATAAGTGCGTATAAGTGCGTGTTAGTACGTGTATGTGCGTGTAAGTACGTGTAAGTACATGTACGTGCGTGTATGTGCCTGTAAGTGCGTGAAACTATGTGTAAGTGCGTGTAAGTGCGTGTAAGTGCGTGTAAGTGCGTGTACGTGCGTGTAAGTGTGTGTACGTACGTGTAACTATGTGTAAGTACGTGCAAGTGCGTGTAGGTGCGTGTAAGTGCATGTAAGTGTGTGTGAGTACATATACCTACGTGTAAGTGCGTGTAAGTACGTGTAAGTATGTGTGAGTATGTGTAAGAGCGTGTAAGTGCATGTAAGTAAGTGTAAGTGCGTGTCAATGCGAGTAAGTACGTGTAAGTTTGTGTAAGTACGTGTACGTGCGTGTAAGTGTGTGTAAGTATTTGTAAGTGCGTATAAGTGCTTGTATGTGCGTGTAGGTACGTATAAGTGCGTGTAAGTGCATGTAAGTGCGTGTAAGTGCGTCTAAGTGTGTATAAGTACGTGTAAGTGCATGTAAGTGCGTCTAAGTACTTGTAAGTGTGTGTAAGTGCGTGTAAGTGCATGTAAGTGTGTATACGTGCGTGTAAGTGCATGTAAGTACGTGTAAGTGCGTGTAAGTGCGTGGAAGTACATGTAAGTACATGTAAGTGCGTATAAGTACGTATAAGTGCATATGAGTGCATGTAAGTGATTGTAAGTGTGTGTAACTATGTGTAAGTGCGTGTATGTATGTGTAAGTGCGTGAAAGTGTGTATAAGTGTGTGTAAGTGTGTATAAGTACGTGTAAGTACGTAAACGTTCGTGTAAATTTGTGTAAGTGCATGTAAGTGGGTGTACGTTCGTGTAAGTATGTGTATGTTTGTGTAAGTACGTGTAAGTGTGTGTAAGTCGTGTAAGTGCGTGTAAGTGTGTGTAAGTGCCTGTAAGTGCATGTAAGTGCGTGTAAGTACATGTAAGTACGTGTAAGTGCGTGTAAGTGCATGTAAGTACATGTAAGTGCATGTAAGTATGTGTTAGTGTGTGTTTGTGCGTGTAAGTACATGTAACTGTATGTAAGTACGCGCAAGTGCGTGTAAGTCTGTGTAAGTGCGTGTAGGTGCGTGTAAGTACGTGTAAGTGCTTGTAAGTACGTGTAAGTACATGTAAGTGAGTGTAAGTGCGTGCAAGCACGAGTAATTGTGTGTAAGTGTGTGCAATTGCGTGTAAGTGCGTGGAAGTGTGTGTAAGTGCGTCCAAGTACGTGTAAGTGCGCGTAAGTACGTGTAAGTCTGTGTAAGTGCGCGTAAGTTGGTATAAGTGCATGTAAGTACGTACAAGTATGCGTAAGTACGTGTAAGTGCAAGTAAGTATGTGAAAGAACGTGTAAGGGCATGTAAGCACGTGTTAGTGCGTGTAAGTGTGTGTAAGTATGTGTAAGTACGTATAAGTACGTAGAAGTGCGTGTAAGTGCATGTAAGTGTGTGTATGTGCGTATTAGTGCGTGTCAGTGTGTCTAAGTGCATGGATGTACGTGTAAGTGCGTGTAAGTGTATGTAAGTGCGTGTAAGTGTGTGTAAGTGCGTGTAAGTGCGTGCAATTGTGTGTAAGTGTGTGTAAGTGTGTGTAAGTACGTGTAAGTGTATGTAAGTACGTGTAAGTGTGTGTAAGTTCGTGTAATTTTACGTAAGTGCGTGTAAGTGCGTGTAAGTACGTGCAAGTATGTGTAAGTACGTGTAAGTGCACGTAAGTGTGTGTAAGTACGTGTAAGTGCATGTAAGCACACATAAGTGTATATAAGTGCATGTAAGTGCGTGTAAGTGCGTGTAAGTACGTGTAAGTACGTATAAGTGTGTGTAAGTACGTGTAAGTGCGTGTAAGTACGTTTGAGTGCATGGGAGTATGTGTTAGTGCATGTAAGTGTGTGTCAGTACGTGTAGGTACGTGTAAGTTTGTGTAAGTATGTGTACGTACGTATAAGTGCGTGTAAGTGCGTGTAAGTGTGTGTAAGTGCGTGTAAGTACATGTAAGTGTATGTAAATGCGTGTAAGTACGTGTAAGTGTGTATAAGTATGTGTAAATGCGTGTAAGTGCGTGGAAGTATGTGTAAGTGCATGTAAGTGTGTGTCCGTACGTGTAAGTGCGTGTAAGTACATGTAAGTGCGTGTAAGTATGTGTAAGTGCATATAAGTACGTGTAAGTACGTGTAAGTGCGTGTAAGCATGTGTAAGTATGTGTAAGTGCATGTAAGTACGTGTAAGTGCGTGTAAGTACATGTAAGAACGTGTAAGTCTGTGTAAGTGCGTGTAAGTATGTGTGAGTGCGTGTAAGTGTGTGTAAGTATGTGTAAGTGCATGTAAGTGCGTGTGTGTGTGTGTCTTAGTGCATGTATGTACGTAAAGTGCGTGTAAGTGCGTGTAAGCTGCATGTAAGTGCGTGTAAGTGTGTGTAAGTGCGTGTAAGTGTAAGTAAGTGGGTGTAAGTGTGTGTATGTGTGTGTAAGTGCGTGTAAGTGTGTGTAGGTGCGTGTAAGTACGTATAGGTACGTGTAAATTTGTGTAAAGGCGTGTAAGTACGTTTAAGCGTGTATAAGTAAGTCCGTGTAAGTGCGTGTAAGTGCGTGTAAGTGCGTGCAAGTGTGTGTAAGTATGTGTAAGTGCGTCTAAGTGCGTCTAAGTATGTGTAAGTGCCTGTAAGTGCGTGTTCGTGTGTGTAAGTGCATGTAAGTATTTGTAAGTGCGTTTAAGTGCATGTATGTACGTGTAAGTGCGTGTAAGTACGTGAAAGTGCATGTAAGTGCGTGAAAGTATGTGTAAGTGCATGTGAGTGCGTGTAAGTGTATGTAAGTACGTGTAAGAGGGTGTTAGTACGTATAAGTGCGTGTAAGTGTGTGTAAGTGCGGTTTATGTTTGTGTTACTTTGTGTAAGTTTGTGTAAGTACGTTCAATTGCGTGGAAGTGCGTGTAAGTACGTGTAAGTGCGCGTAAGTGCGTGTAAGTGCGCGTAAGTGTGTATAAGTACCTATAAGTATGTGTAAGTGCGTGTAAGTGCCTGTTAGTATGTGTAAGTGTATGTAACTGTGTGTAAGTATGTGTAAGTGCGTGTAAGTACGTGTAAGTGCGTATGGTACGTGTAAGCACGTGTAAGTGCGTGTAAGTGTGTGTAAGTGCATGTAAGTGCGTGTATGTATGTGCAAGTACGTGTATGTATGTGTAAGTTTGTGTAAGTATGTGTAAGTGCATGTTAGTGCATGTAAGTGTGTGTAAGTGTGTGTACGTGCGTGTAAGTATGTGTAAGTTTGTGTAAGTGGGTATAAGTGCGTGTAAGTGTTTGGAAGTGTATGTAAGAGCATTTAAGTGTGTGTAAGTCTGTGTAAGTGCGCGTTAGTGCGTGTATGTACGTGTAAGTATGTGTAAGTGCGTGTAAGTACGTGTATGTGCGTGTAAGTACGTGAAACTACGTGTAAGTGCGTGTAAGTGCGTGTAAGTGCGAGTAAGTGTGTGTAAGTGCGTGGAAGTGCGTGTAAGTGCGTGTACGTACGTTCAAGTGCGTGTTTGTGCGTGTAAGTGCATGTAAGTACGTGTAAGTACGTGTACCTGCGTGCAAGTGCGTGTAAGCGTGTCTAAGTATGTGTGAGTATGTGTAAGTGCGTGTAAGTGCATGTAAGTACGTGTAAGTGCGTGTCAGTGCATGTAAGTGCGTGTGAGTTCGTGTAAGTGCGTGTAAGTGCATGTAAGTGTGTGTAAGTATGTATAAGTGCTTGTAAGTGCGTGTAATTACATATGAGTGTGTGTAAGTATGTGTAAGTGCGTGCAAGTACGTGTAAGTGCATATAAGTGTGTGTAAGTGTGTGTAAGTACGTGTAAGTATGTGTAAGTGTGTATAAGTGCGTGTAAGTGTGTGTGAGTGCGTATAAGTGTGTCTAAGTGCGTGTTAGTGTGTGTAAGTACGTGGAAGTGCATGTAAGCACGTCCACGTGCGTATAAGTACGTGTAAGTGTATAAAAGTGCATGTAAGTGCGTGTACGTTTGTGTAAGTATGTGTAAGGACGTGTAAGCATGTGTAAGTGCGTGTAAGTCGTGTAAGTACGTGTAAGTGCGTGTAAGTGCGTGTAAGTGCGTGTAAGTACATGTAAGTGCATGTAAGTATGTGTAAGTGCGTGTAAGTATGTGTAAGTACGTGTAAGTGCGTGTAAGTGCGCGTTAGTGTGTGTTAGTACGTGTAAGTATGTGTAGCTGCGTGTAAGTATGTGCAAGTACGTATACGTCTATGTATGTGTGTGTAGGTGTGTGTAAGTACGTGTAAGTACGTGTAAGTGCGTGTAAGTACATGTAAGTACGTGTTAGTGCATGTCAGTGCATGTTAGTGCGTGTAAGTGCGTCTCAGTTTGTTTAAGTTCATGTAAGTGCGTGTACATACGTGTAAGTCTGTGCAATAGCGTGTAAGTGCATGGAAGTGCGTGTAAGTGCGTCTAAGTGCGTGTAAGTGCGTGTAAGTGTGTGTAAGTTTTTGTAAGTGCGCATAAGTATGTGTAAGTGCGTGTAAGTACGTGCAAGTATGTGTATGTACGTGTAAGTGCAAGTAAGTATGCGAAAGTAGGTGTAAGGACATGTAAGCACGTGTTAGTGCGTGTAAGTGCATGTAAGTGTGTGTAAGTGCGTCTAAGTGCATGTAAGTGCGTGTAAGTGCATGCAAGTGCGTGTAAGTGCGTGTATGTGCATATTAGTGTGTGTCAGTGTGTCTAAGTGCGTGTAAGTGCGTGTAAATTCGTGTAAGTACATGTAAGTGTGTGCAAGTGCTTGTAAGTGTGTGTAAGTGTGTGTAAGTGCGTGTAAGTGTATGCAACTAAGTATAAGTGCGTGTAAGTGCATGTAAGTGTGTGTAAGTGCGTGTAAGTGTGTGTAAGTGCGTGTACGTTTGTGTAAGTGTACGTAAGTACGTGTAAGTGCGTGTCAGTACGTACAAGTATGTGTAAGTACGTGTAAGTGCAAGTAAGTGCATGTAAGTACGTGTAAGTACATGTAAGCAGGTGTAAGTGTGTGTAAGTACGTCAAAGTGCGTGTAAGTGCGTGTAAGTACATGTAAGTGTGTATAAGTGCATGTAAGTGCCTGAAAGTGTGTGTAAGTGTGTTTGAGTGCATGTGAGTGTGTGTGAGTGCATGTAAGTGTGTGTCACTACGTGTAGGTGCGTGTTTGTGTAAGTACGTGTAAGTGTGTGTAAGTGTGTGTAAGTACGTGTAAGTGTGTGAGAGTGTGTGTAAGTGTGTGTAAGTTTGTGTAAGTGTGTGTAAGTACGTGTAAGTGCGTGTAAGTATGTGTAAGTGTATATAAGTATGTGTAAGTGCGTGTAAGTGCATGTAAGTGTGTGTAAGTATGTGTAAGTGCATGTAAGTGCGTGTAAGTACGTGTAAGTGCGTGTAAGTGCGTTTAAGTGTGTGTAAGTGTGTGTAAGTGCGTTTATGTGTGTGTAAGTGTGTATAAGTGCATATACGTATGTGTAAGTGTGTGTAAGTTCGCATAAGTGTATGTAAGTGCGTGTACGTTCGTATAAGTGTGTGTAAGTGCGTGTAAGTACGTGCAAGTGCGTGTAAGTGCGTGTAAGTTGTATAAGTCGTGTAAGTACGTGTGAGTAAGTATAAGTGTGTGTAAGTGTGTGTAAGTGTGTGTAAATGCGTGCAAGTGCGTGTAAGTGCGTGTAAGTGCGTGTAAGTATGTGTAAGTGCATATATGTGCATATAAGTGCGTGTAAGTGCACGTGAGTGTGCGTAAGTGTATGCAAGTACATGTAAGTACGTACAAGCACGTGTAAGTGTGTGTAAGTGCATGTAAGTGTGTGTAAGTGTGTGGGAGTGCGTGCAAGTGTGTGTAAGTATGTGTAAGTGTGTGTAAGTGCCTGTAAGTGTATATTAGTGCGTGTAAGTGCTCGTAAGTGTGTATAAGTGCGTGTAAGTTGCATGTAAGTGTGTGTAAGTGCATGTAGGTACGTGAATGTGTGTGTAAGTGGGTATAAGTGTGTGTAAGAGCGTGTAAGTGTGTATAGGTGTGTGTAAGTGTGCATAGGTGCGTATGAATTTTGTGTAAAGGCGTGTAAGTACGTTTCATCACGTGTAAGTCCGTGTAAGTATGTAAGTGTGTGTAAGTGCGTGTAAGTGCGTGTAAGTATGTATAAGTGCGTCTAAGTGCGTGAAAGTACGTGTAAGTGCGTGTAAATGTGTGTTCGTGCGTGTAAGTGAATGTAAGCACATGTAAGTACGTATAAGTGCGTGTATGTGCGTGTGAGTGCGTGTAAGTACGTGAAAGTGCATGTAAGTGCGTGTAAGTATGTGTTAGTGCATGTGAGTGCGTGTAAGTGCATGTAAGTACGTATAAGTGCGTGATAGTGCATGTAAGTATGTGTAAGTGCATGTATGTGCGGTTTATGTGTGTGTAATTTTGTGTCAGTTAGTGTAAGTGCGTTCAAGCATGTGGAAGTGCGTGTAAGTGCGTGTAAATGCGTGTAAGTACGTGTAAGTGCGCGTAAGTGCGTATAAGTGCGTATAAGTGCGTATAAATATGTGTTAGTGCCTGTTAGTGTGTGTAAGTGTGTGTAACTGCGTGTAAGCATGTGTAAGTGCGTGTAAGTGTGTGTAAGTGTGTGTAGGTGCGTGTAAGTGCGTGTAAGTGCGTGTAAGTGTGTGTAAGTGCGTGTAAGTGCGTGTAAGTACGTATAAGTGCATGTAAGTACGTGTAAGTTCGTATAAGTATGTGTAAGTGCGTATAATTATGTGTAAGTTTGTGTAAGTGGGTGTAAGTACGTGTAAGTGTGTATAAGTGTATGTAAGAGCGTATAAGTACATGTAAGTGCGTGTAAGTGCGTGGTAGTGCGTGTTTGTGTGTGTAAGTATGTGTAAGTGCATGTAAGTGCGTGTATGTGTGTGTAAGTACGTGAAACTATATGTAAGTGCGTCTAAGTGTGTGTAAGTGCGTGTAAGTACGTGTAAGTGCGTGTAAGTGCCTGGAAGTACTTTTAAGTGCGTGTAAGTAAGTACAAGTATGTGTAAGTGCGTGTAAGTGCATATAAGTGCGTGTAAGTGCATGTACCTGCATGTAAGTGCGTGTAAGTGCGTGTAAGTGCGTGTGAGTATGTATAAGTACGTGTAAGTGCATGTAAGTACGTGTAAGTGTGTGTCAGTGCAGGTAAGTGTGTGTAAGTTCTTGTCAGTACGTATAAGTGCGTGTAAGTGTGTGTAAGTGCGTGTAAGTGTGTATAAGTGCGTATAAGTGCGTGTAAGTGTGTGTAAGTGTGTGTAAGTGTGTGTAAGTGTGTGTAAGTGTGTATAAGTACGTGTAAGTGCGTGTAAGTACGTATAAGTACGTGTAAGTGTGTGTAAGTACGTGTAAGTTCATATAAGTGCGTATAAGTGTGTGTAAGTGCGTACAAAAACGTGTAAGTGCATGTAAGTGCATGTAAGTGCATGTAAGTGCGTGGAAGTGCATGTAAGTATGTGTAAGTGCGTATAAGTATGTGTAAGTGCATATAAGTACGTGCAAGTGCGTGTAAGTGCTTGTAAGTGTGTGTAAGTATGTGTAAGTGTGTGTAAGTGCGTGTAAGTGCATGTAAGTGTGTATAAGTGCGTGTAAGTGTGTGTAAGTGCGTGTAAGCGTGTGAAAGTGCGTGTACATTTGCGCAAGTGCATGTAAGTGCGTGTAAGTTCTTGTAAGTATGTGTAAGTGCGTGTAAGTACGTGTAAGTGCGTGTAAGTCATGTAAATGCGTGTAAGTGCATGTAAATGCATTTCAGTGCGTATAAGTGTGTGTAAGTGCATGTAAGTACGTGTAAGTTCGTGTAAGTGCGTGTAAGTGCGTGTAAGTACGTGTTAGTGTGTGTTGGTGCATGTAAGTACGTGTAACTACGTGTAAGTACGTGCAAGTGTGTATAAGTCTGTGTAAGTACGTGAAGGTACGTTTAAGTACGTGTAAGTGCGTGTAAGTTTCTGTAAGTACGTGTAAGTGCGTGTTAGTACATGTTAGTGCATGTAAGTGCATGTAAGTGCGTGTAAGTGTGTGTAAGTTTGTGTAAGTGTGATTTAGTGTGTGCAAGTGCGTGCAAGTGCGTGTAAGTGCGTGCAAGTGCGTGTAAGTGTGTGCAATTGTATGTAAGTGTGAGGAAGTGCGTGTAAGTGCGTCTAAGTGCGTGTAAGTGCGTGTAAACTTATGTAAGTGTGCATATGTGTGTATAAGTGCGTGTAAATACGTGCAAGTATGCGTAAGTACATGTTAGTGCAAGTAAGTATGTGAAAATATGTGTAAGGGCATGTAAGCACATGTTAGTGCGTGTAAGTGGGTGTAAGTGTTGTCAACCGGCCTGAGGCAAACGGACTAGAAAACAGGGCCGACACAATAGCACCTGCCGTCCGCTCCTAGCATTTCAGCTAGGAGAAGATATCACCCTCAGGATCACGGTTCCACACTGAGCAGTTCCTAGGCAATCACTTGCTAGCAACTGTGTCCACTTAACACTTGGTCACTTTCGCGCGAGGTGCTAGTCAAAGACTAACTCCTGGGGCTTAGACCAACCAGTGTCTTCTTTATACTGTTCCTTAGTTGGACAACTCTGTGAGGAGCATCTAAGGCCAGATTGTGTAATTAGAATGAGGAATGAGCCTGGTACATATAGTCCTAGGCCNTGTCAACCGGCCTGAGGCAAACGGACTAGAAAACAGGGCCGACACAATAGCACCTGCCGTCCGCTCCTAGCATTTCAGCTAGGAGAAGATATCACCCTCAGGATCACGGTTCCACACTGAGGAGTTCCTAGGCAATAACTTGCTAGCAACTGTGTCCACTTAACACTTGGTCACTTTCGCGCGAGGTGCTAGTCAAAGACTAACTCCTGGGGCTTAGACCAACCATTGTCTTCTTTATACTGTTCCTTAGTTGGACAACTCTGTGAGGAGCATCTAAGGCCAGATTGTGTAATTAGAATGAGGAATGAGCCTGGTACATATAGTCCTAGGCCTGGCTTCTAAGGTGTGTGGGTAGTGACACTTTTGGGGTGGTCACTCCACACCGCCTCACCAGTCCGCCAATTGGCGCATCCACTGACCGCCAAGTGGCGCACTCTCCTCATGCATGGAGAAATGTCTAAGAAACTTCCCCTGTGCTAGAAGGTCAAAAAACCTCATGCGCACATCAAGGCTCGATCGCAGGACCTGTTGTCCCTAAGTTCAACATGCTATCCGTTGCGCTACACTTCTGGTGTCTCGCTTGGACTTGCACCACGAACAAGGTTTGGGGGACTTACTCCAAGGGAGCACTGCATGTCCAACCTGTCCGTCAACCCATAGCAGTGGCCATGGGGCATAGAAGAACAACAATCTCTGCCTTGCACCGTAGGCCACCTGCTGTTGTAGTTTTCTTCGGCATGAATCTGTAGCTCTAGGTTGTGTTTGTGCATGTCGGTTTTTTTTTGGGTCTTTAGTTCTCATCTCTTGCATCCACCATGCCGACTCCTCGAGCACCTGCAACATGCAAATCACTGTCTAGCGGCTTTGTCAAGAAGTCCACAAGCATTTTCTTGGTTGCGACGTGCTCCAGTTCCACGACACCCTTGACGATAAGGTCACGTAAGTAGTGGTACCGAATATCGATGTGCTTTGTACGCCGGGAGATCATGTCGTCCTCTGCCATAGCCATGGCACTTTGGTTGTCGATGCGGATGACCGTTGCCTTCTCTTGTGGTGCCTTGATCTCATCAAGCAAACTGCGAAGCCACTGTGTTTCCTTGCACACTTCGGAGAGTGCAATGTAATCCGCCTCAGCAGTAGAAAGCAAGACGCAGTCCTGCTTCCTGCTTGCCCACGAGACCGCACCACCGTTGAGAAGACAAAAAAAACCTGAGGTTGACTTCCTGTCATCAATCCGTCCTCCCCAGTCCGCGTCAGTGTAGCATGTCAGCCGCAGCAAGTCTGATCCTTCTAGACCTCCAAACCGGAGTCCGACGTGCCGAGTCTTTTTGAGGTAGCGAAAAATCCGCTTCATGACTTGCCAATGTTCTGGCCCAGGGTTGGCCACAAACCTGCTCACCTGACCCACTGCAAAAGCAATGTCAGGTCGTGTTCCCACCATTGCATACATGAGGCTTCCAACGNGCATGGGGGTGCTGACGGGCTTGCAGTCCTCCATGTTGTAGCGCTTCAAGATGTCCATGATGTACTTGGTCTGGTTGAGCTCGATGGTGCCTGCTTTGCGGTTGCGGTGAACAGCAATCCCGAGGTAGTACTCGAGAGGTCCCATGTCCTTCATCTTAAATCTGCTGGCCAGATTTTTCTTGAGGTCCGTGAGGGCCTCCTGCGAGGAAGAACACATGATAAGATCATCCACGTACAACGCCACAAGTAGCAAGCCACGTTCGTCCTCCCGCACATAGACGCTAGGGTCATTTTTGCAATGTGCGAAGGAGATCTCAGCCATGAAGCTGTCCATCTCCTTGTACCAGATCCGTGGGGCCTGTTTCAGTCTGTACAACGCCTTCACCAGCTTGCACACCTTACCATCGGGTGCTTTGACACCTTCCGGTACCTCCATTAGCACCTCCTTGTCAAGCTTCCCATAAAGGAAGGCTGTCTTCACATCCATCTAGTGGATCTCAAGGTCTTTGGTGGCAGCGACAGCAAGCAGGGACCTGATGGAGGCAAACGTAACGACCGGTGCGAAGGTCTCATCGTACTCAGAACCTGCGCGCTGTGAGAACCCTTTCGCCACGACCCTTGCCTTGTACTTGTCAATGCTATCATCTTGCTTCCGCTTCAACCTGAGCACCCACTTTGAGCCCACCACGTGAGCGTTAGCGGGTCTGTCCACCAGCACCCATGTGCCATTTTCTTCGATGGACGCGAGCTCGCTGTCCACCGCCTCCTTCCACTTGGACGCATCGGGCCTTGCCAGCGCTTCAGCCACAGTGAGCGGCTCTCCCTGAGCCAAACATGACCAGCTCAGTCCAGTCCAGCTTCCAGTGTCAGCGTCGTACTTTGGAGTTTGTTTTCTTTGTCGTGTGCTGCGACGTTGCATTGCTGGTGGATGTTTGCCATGCTGTTGCTCCTGTGGTGTTGGCTGCCCTGGAGTTGAATTTTCCTCTTTTGAAGAGCCACTGGCCTCCGAGCTGGTCTCAGAGGCCTCGGACGTCTCCGACTCTGTGTCGGAGCTCGCCGCTGCGTCAGCCTGCGCAGCCGCTCCCCCTGGCACACCACTCTTCTTCACGGCCTGCCGCACTGGCACCACTTGCCAGTTTTCAGGAGCTTGATCTCCTGACTCTAGCAGCACCAACCACTCTCCCTGTTTTGGAGCTTCCGTGGGATCAAGCATCTCTTCCTTGCCTGGTTTCCTCTCGTCAAAGGTTACATCCCGGCTGGTGATGAGTCTTCTTCCTGCCAGGTCCCACAAGCGATATGTCTTGTGGGCCGTCTCATAGCCCACCATAACGCACTTTCGTGCTCTTGAATCCAGCTTGCCGGCACCCTCACCCGCCTGGACCTTTGCCCATGCGGTGCAGCCGAATAC
>SZWC01003304.1:91144-104722 GCA_023375785.1 Penium margaritaceum | reverse complement strand
TTCAGGTGTGATGCGTCCGGCTTCTTCCCTGACCAAACTTCTTGTGGTGTCATCTGTTGCTTTCCCTTCTTCTTTCCGCGCCTGCCCAGAGCAGCCGCAGGAGTCAGGTTGACAAGATAGCATGCCGTTCTTGCCGCTTCTGCCCAGAACCGCGGTGGAAGCTTTGCATCAAAGAGCATGCTACGCACCATGCCGAGGATGGTCTGATTCATCCGTTCGGCAACACCATTGCTCTGCGGCGTGTAAGGCGTTGTGGGCTGGTGGTTGATCCGATGTTGCCGCAACTAGCCCTTGCATGCCTCGTACTCTCCGCCGTTGTCGCTTCGCATCCCTTTTACTCTCTTTCCGGTCTGCCGCTCCACCATGGCGACAAACTCCTGCAACTTTTCTCTGGCCTCTCCCTTTGTTTTGAGGAAGAAGATCCACACCTTGCGGCTATGGTCGTCTATGAAGGTCAGAAAATACTTGCTACCACTGTTTGATGCCGTGCGAAAGGGTCCGCACACGTCGTTGTGAATCAGGTCAAGGGCTGATTCTGCGCGACCATTGCGCTCAAAGCGAGTTCGCTTGGTCTTGCCTTGGAGGCAAGGTTCACACAGACTGCCACACTCAACCGCATCCTTCTTGCAACCATCCATGCCACGGACCAGCTGTTGTTGCTGAATGACTTGGAGTGTGCTGTTTGCAACGTGCCCAAAGCGTCTGTGCCACAGATCAGTGTCTTCGTCCTTTGCGTCAGAGGATGCTTTTTCAGTTCTTGTTGGTGTGCTCTCCTGTGTTGGTGCCGAGACCACTGCCTCCGCTGCACCCGCATGACCCTCGTCTTCCGAGGTCTTTGCTGCCGTTGTCTGCAATACGTAGAGTCCGTCAACCCGTGGAACCTGTGCCATGAGATCTTTGTTGGCATAGAGAACCTTGATGTCCTCGTTCCTGGCGATGACCGCCTTCTTCTGTGTGAACACCACTGTCATGTTGCTGTCCGTTATCTTTGACACGGACAGAAGGTTTGCCGCAAAGAAGGGCATGTAGACCACGTCACGTAGCCGTAGATCCTTCTCTGCACCATTAAGGTTAATGCTCACCAGCTTGTCTCCCACACCTTTTGCGTTGACGACACTGCCGTTTGCACATCTGAACCGCCGATCGGTGGGGCCGATGGAGACAAATCCAGCCTGGTCGTTGCTGGAGTGATGATCGGTGCCGGAGTCGAGCCCAAAAGCTCCTGGCCTGAGCAGCGCCGCTCCTTTTGCTGGAGGCGTGCTCTGTGCCATCATGTTGGTGGCCTCTTTGCCACCCTTTTTGTTGCCTTTGTTCCCACCGCTTCCGCCGTCTTCCTTCTTTGGCGACCTGCACTCTCTTGCCCAATGCCCAGGTTTGCCGCAGTTGCGGCAGTTACCCTGTCGCATGGGAGCCTTGCCGCCATTGTTGCCGCCGCCGCCACCGCTTCCGCTGCCGCCTTTCTGACCAGAGGCTGACCCTTTGCTCCCGCGGCCACCGTAGCGTGCGGCATAGGCTGAGAAGTTAGCCTCACTTCCGCTGCGGCGCATGGCCTCGTTTTGCACGTACTCGGACACTGGCATGTACGTCAGGTCGTCCTCCTTCCAGCCGCCCATGACGGTGATCATTGGACTCCAGCTCTCCGGTAGCGCCATGAGGAGGATCATGGGTTGCATGTTCTCGTCAAGGTCCCAGTTCATCTCGCGAGCCTCGCCAAGGAGTCCTTCAAACTCCTGTAGGAAATCGGGGATTGATTTGCCCTCATTCACCCGCATGCTGATCAGCCGTTGTAGGATGAATAGTCTGTTTGCGAGGGAGGTGGATTGGTGCACGCGTTTGAGCTTGTCGTAAGCTTCGGAAGCCAGCGTGTACCCGGCAATGATGGGAACATACTTCTTGGCTATCGGGTTGCTGAGGAATGACATTACAATATCATTTTGATCCATCCAAGCCTCATGCTCAGATGTGCCTTCCGCGGGAACCTGCTCCTCTCCCTTCAATAGCTTGATGAAGCCGCGCACTTTCATCGCCAGCTCAAACTACCATCTCCAAAGGGGGAAGTCAATCCCCTCGAAAATGGGGATTCCTCCCAGGGGTCCAAGACCTTGCGCCAGTGACATAGCACTCACATTTGCTCCAGTGGTCTGCCCTGTGGTAGCCACTGTTGAGCTTGAGGACTGCCCTGCGGCAGCCCCCACTCCTCCGGATGGGTCAACCATTTTTGTTGCCCTTGTCTGCTTCCCACGTCTCTGTTGCGTTGAGGCCGATGTAAGCTGATGTTAGCTGATGTCTGCTACCGGTTTTAGGATGCAGATCCGTTGCTTACCCCTCCAGCCGATGTTCACCTGCAGACAGAGAATACATCTACACCAACACACCCAGGGTCTTGCCACCAAGGGCAGAGCTTGTCCTGGTTGGGACACAAGGGTCGTGCCTCCAAGGGCAGAGCTTGTCCTTAGTCCCTGTGTGCTAAGTGCAGACCAAGCCGTTGGAGCTGATGAAGCTGATGGAGCTGATGGAGTTGATGGAGCCGGCGTGTGCACCTGGAGAGAGCGTACCAGAGTTGAGCGAAGCGTGCCTTACAACTGGTCAGTGTGGGCCCATAACCCTTTGTCAACCGGCCCGAGGCAAACAGACTAGAAAACAGGGCCGACACAATAGCACCTGCCGTCCGCTCCTAGCATTTCAGCTAGGAGAAGATATCATCCTCAGGATCACGGTTCCACACTAAGCAGTTCCTAGGTAATCACTTGCTAGCAACTGTGTCCACTTAACACTTGGTCACTTTCGCGCGAGGTGCTAGTCAAAGACTAACTCCTGGGGCTTAGACCAACCAGTGTCTTCTTTATACTGTTCCTTAGTTGGACAACTCTGTGAGGAGCATCTAAGGCCAGATTGTGTAATTAGAATGAGGAATGAGCCTGGTACATATAGTCCTAGGCCTGGCTTCTAAGGTGTGTGGGTAGTGACACTTTTGGGGTGGTCACTCCACACCACCTCACCAGTCCGCGAATTGGCCCATCCACTGACCGCCAAGTGGCGCACTCTCCTCATGCATGGAGAAATGTCTAAGAAACTTCCCCTGTGCTAGAAGGTCAAAAAACCTCCTGCGCACATCAAGGCTCGATCGCAGGACCTGTTGTCCCTAAGTCCAACATGCTATCCGTTGCGCTACACTTCTGGTGTCTCGCTTGGACTTGCACCACGAACAAGGTTTGGGGGACTTACTCCAAGGGAGCAGTGCATGCCCAACCTGTCCGTCAACCNACCACCTCACCAGTCCGCCAATTGGCGCATCCACTGACCGCCAAGTGGCGCACTCTCCTCATGCATGGAGAAATGTCTAAGAAACTTCCCCTGTGCTAGAAGGTCAAAAAACCTCCTGCGCACATCAAGGCTTGATCGCAGGACCTGTTGTCCCTAAGTCCAACATGCTATCCGTTGCGCTATACTTCTGGTGTCTCGCTTGGACTTGCACCATGAACAAGGTTTGGGGGACTTACTCCAAGGGAGCACTGCATGCCCAACCTGTCCGTCAACCCATAGCAGTGGCCATGGGGCATAGAAGAACAACAAGTGTGTGTAAGTGCGTGTAAGAATGTGTAAGTGCGTGTAAATGCGTGTAAGTGCGTGCAAGTGCGTGTAAGTGCGTATGAGTGCATGTGAGTGCGTGTTAGTCCTTATTCGTGCGTGTCAGTGTGTGTACGTTTGTGTTAGTACATATAAGTGTGTGTAAGTACGTGTAAGTACGTGTAAATGCTTGTAAGTACGTGTAAGTGTGTATAAGTGCGTGTAAGTGTGTGTATAAGTGCGTGTAAGTGCGTGTACATGCGTGTAAGTACGTGTAAGTGTATATAAGTGCGTGTAAGTGCGTGTAAGTTTGCATAAGTGCGTGTAAGTGCTTGTATGTTGGTGTAAGTGTGTGTAAGTACGTGTAAGTGCGTGTCAGTGCGTGTAAGTCGTATAAGTATGTGTAAGTGTGTGTAAATGTGTGTATGTGTGTGTAAGTGTATAGAAGTGTGTGTAAGTATGTGTACGTATGTATAAGTGCATGTAAATTCCTATATGTGCGTGTATGTGCGTGTAAGTATGTGTAAGTGTGTTTAAGTACGTGTAAGTTTGTGCAAGTGCGTGTAAGTACGTGTAAGTATGTGTAAGTATGTGTAAGTCCGTGTAAGTGCGTGTAAGTGTATGTGAGTGTGTGTAAGTTGGAGTGAGTATGTATAAGTGTGTGTAAGTGCGTGTAAGTACGTGTAAATGCGTGTCAGTGCATGTAAGTGCGTGTAAGTATGTATAAGTACGTGTAACTTGCATGTAAGTGTGTGTAAGTGCATGTAAGTGTGTGTAGGTGTGTGCAAGTGCGTGTAAGTGTGTGTAACTGCGTATAAGTGTGTGTAAGTGCGTGTAGGTATGTGTAAGTGTATGTAGGTACGTGTAAATTTGTGTAAACATGTGTAAGTACGTGTAAACGCATATAAGTGCGTGTAAGTGCGTTCAAGTGCGTGTAAGTGTGTGTAAGTATGTGTAAGTGCGCCTTAGTGCGTATAAGTACGTGTAAGCTCTTGTTCGTGTGTGTAAGCAAATATACGTGTGTGTAAGTGCGTGTAAGTGCGTATAAGTACTCGTAAGTGCGTGTATGTGCGTGAAAGTGCATGTAAGTGCGTGTAAGTATGTGTAAGTGTATGTGAGTACGTGTAAGTGCATGTAAGCGCGTGTAAGTGCGTGTTAGTGCATGTAAGTAGGTGCAAGTGTGTGTAAGCATGGTTTATGTGCGTGTATTTTTGTGTAAGTTCGTGTAAGTACGTGCAAGTACGTGTAGGCGCGTGTAAGTGCGAGTCAGTGCGTGTAAGTACGTGTAAGTGCGTGTAAGCGCGTGTTAGTATGTGTAAGTGTGTGTTACTGCGTGTAAGTGAGTGAAAGTGTGAGTAAGTGTGTGTAACTGCATGTAGGTGCGTGTAAGTGGGTGTAATTCCGTGTAAGTGTGTGTAAGTATGTGTAAGTACGTGTAAGTGCATGTAAGTTTGTGTAAGTATGTGTAAGTGCATGTAAGTGCGTGTACGTTTGTGTAAGTATGTGTGAGTGTGTGTTAGTGCATGTAATTGCGTGTAAGTGCGTGTAAGTGCGTGTAAGTTCATATGAGTTCGTGTTAGTACGTGTAAGTGTGTGTAAGTGTGTGTAAGTGCGTGTAAGTGTGTGTAAGTTTGTGTAAGTACGTGTATGTGCATGTAAGTGTGTGTAAGTGCATGTAAGTGCGTGTATGTACGTTTAAGTGTATGAAACTATGTGTAAGTGCATATAAGTGCGTGTAAGTGTGTGTAAGTACGTGTCAGTGCGTGTAAGTGTGTGTAAGTACGTATAAGTACATGTAAGTGCATGTAAGTGCGTGTAAGTGTGTGTAAGTGCGTGTAAGCATGTGTAAGTGAGTGTAAGTTCGTGTAAGTGCGTGTAAGTACGTGTAAGTGCGTGTAAGTGTGTGTAAGTGCGTGTAAGTGTGTGTAAGTGTGTGTAAGTATGTGCAAGTGCGTGTAAGTGCGTGTAATTGCATGTAAGTGCGTGTAAATGCGTGTACCTGTATGTAAGTACGTGTAAATGCATAGAAGTGCGTGTGAGTATGTGTAAGTGCGTGTAAGTGCATGTAAATGCGTGTAAGTGCGTGTCAGTACGCGTAAGTACGTGTAAGTTTGTGTAAGTTTGTGTAAGTGTGTGTAAGTACTTGTAAGTGTGTGTAAGTACGTTTAAGTACGTGTAAGTACGTGTAAGTGTGTGTAAGTGTGTGTAAGTGCGTGTAAGTACATGTTATTGCGTGTAAGTGCGTGTAAGTATACGAAAGTGTGTGTAAGTACGTGTAAGTGCATGTACGTTTGTGTAAGTGCGTGTAAGTGCGTGTAAGTGCATATATGTGCGTGGAAGTGTGTATAAGTATGTGTAAGTGTGTGTAAGTGCGTGTAAGTGTGTATAAGTGTGTGTAAGGACGTGTAAGTGTATGTAAGTGCGTGTAACTGCGCGTAAGTGTGTGAAAGTGCATGTAGGAACATGTAATTCAGTATAAGTGGGTGTAAGTACGTATAAGTGAGTGTTAGTGCGTGTAAGTGCGTGTAAGTATGTGTAAGTGTATGTAAGTGCGTGTAAGTGTGTGTAAGTGTGTGTAAGTTCACGAAAGTGCATGTAAGTGCGTGTATGTTTGTGCAAGTACGTGTAAGTCCGTGTAAGTGCATGTAAGTATGTGTAAGTCGTGTAAGTCTGTGTAAGTATGTGTAAGTATGTGTAAGTGCATGTAAGTGCGTGTAAGTGCGTGGAAGTGTATGTAAGTGCATGTAAATATGTGTAAATATGTGCAAGTGCGTGTAAGTGTGTGTAAGTACATAGAAGTGCGTATAAGTGCGTGTAAGTGCTTGTAAGTTTGTCTAAGTGCGTTTAGGTGTGTGTAAGTGTGTGTAAGTTTGTATAAGTTTGTGTAAGTATGTGTAAGTGTGTGTAAGTGTGTGTAAGTGGGTGTAAGTGTGTGTAAGTGTGTAGAAGTGCGTGGGTTGGAGGTTGGTTTGGAAGTTGGGTTGGAAGTTGGGTTGGAAGTTGGATTGGAAGTTGGGTTGAAAGGTGGGATGGAATCTGGGGTGGAAGTTGGGTTGGAAGTTGGGTTGGAAGTTGGGTTGGAATTCGGGTTGGAAGTTGGGATGGAAGTTGGGTGCGTATAGGTGTGTGTAAGTGCGTGTAAGTTCGTGTAAGTACGTGTAAGTGTGTGTAAGTGTGTGTAAGTGCGTGTAAGTGTGTGTAAGTGTGTGTAAGTGCGTGGGTTGGAGGTTGGGTTAGAATTTGGGTTGGAAGTTGGGTTGGAAGTTGGATTGGAAGTTGGGTTGAAAGTTGGGATGGAATCTGGGTTGGAAGTTGGGTTGGAAGTTGGGTTGAAAGTGGGGTTGGAATTTGGGCTGGATGTTGGGATGGAAGTTGGGTTGGAAGTTGGGATGGAAGTTGGGATGAAATTTGGGTTGCAAATTGGGTTGGAAGTTGGGTTGGGAGTTGGGTTGGAAGTTGGGTTAGAAGTGGGGATGGAAGTCGGGATGGAAGTTGGGTTGGAAGTTGAGTTGGAAGTTGGGTTGGACGTTGGGTTGGAAGTTGGGTTGAAAGTTGGGATGGAATCTGGGCTGGAAGTTGGGTTGGAAGTTGGGCTGGAAGTTGGGTTGGAAGTTGGGCTGGAAGTTGGGTTGGAAGTTGGGCTGGAAGTTGGGTTGGAAGTTGGGCTGGAAGTTGGGTTGGAAGTTGGGCTGGAAGTTGGGTTGGAAGTTGGGCTGGAAGTTGGGTTGGAAGTTGGGCTGGAAGTTGGGTTGGAAGTTGGGCTGGAAGTTGGGTTGGAAGTTGGGCTGGAAGTTGGGTTGGAAGTTGGGCTGGAAGTTGGGTTGGAAGTTGGGCTGGAAGTTGGGTTGGAAGTTGGGCTGGAAGTTGGGTTGGAAGTTGGGCTGGAAGTTGGGTTGGAAGTTGGGATGGAAGTTGGGTTGGAAGTTGGGTTGGAAGTTGGGTTGGAAGTTGGGTTGGAAGTTGGGCTGGAAGTTGGGTTGGAAGTTGGGTTGGAAGTTGGGTTGAAAGTTGGGTTGGAAGCTGGGTATAAATCTGGGTCGGATGTTGGGTCGGAAGTTGGGTTGGAAGTTGGGTTTGAAGTTGGGTTGGAAGCTGGGTTTGAAGTTGGGTTGGAAGTTGGGTTGGATGCAGGGATGGAAGTTGGGATGGAAGTTGGGTTTGAAGTTGGGATGGAAGTTGGGATGGAAGTTGGGTTAGACGTTGTGTCAGAAGTTGGGTTGGAAGTTGGGCTGGAAGTTGGGTTGGACGTTGGATTGAACGTTGGATTGGAAGTTGAGCTGGAAATTGGGTTCAAAGTTGGGTTGGAAGTTGGGTTAGGAGTTGGGTTGGAAGTTGGGTTGGAAATTGGGTTGGAAGTTGGTTGGAAGTTGGGTTGGAAGTTTGGATGGAAGTTGGGATGGAAGTTGGGCTTGAAGTTGGGATGGAAGTTAGGTTGGAAGTTGGGTTGGAGGTTGGGTTGGAAGTTGGGTTGGAAGTTGGGTTGGAAGTTGGATTGGATGTTGGGTTGAAAGTTGGGATGGAATCTGGGTTGGAAGTTGGGTTGGAAATTGGGTTGGAAGTTGGGTTGGAAGTTGGGTTGGAAGTTTGGTTGCAAGTTGGGTTGGAATTTGGGTTGGAAGTTGGGTTGGAAGTTGGGTTGGAAGTTGGGTTGGAAATTGGGTTGGAAGTTGGGTTGGAATTTGGGTTGGAAGTTTGGTTGGAAGTTGGGTTGGAAGTTTGTTTGGAAGTTCGGTCGGAAGTTGGGTTGGCTGTTGGGATGGAAGTTGGGATGGAAGTTGGGATGGAGGTTGGGTTGGAAATTGGGTTGGAAATTGGGTTCGAAGTTGGGTTGGAAGTTGGGTTGGAAGTTGGTTTGGAAGTTGGCTTGCAAGTTGGGTTGGAAGTTGGGATGGAAGTTTGGATGGAAGCTGGGATGGAAGTTGGGTTGGAAGTTGGGTCGGACGTTGGGTTGGAAGTTGGGTTTGAAGTTGCTTCGAAAGTTTGGTTCAAAGTTGGGTTGGAAGTTGGGATAGAAGTTGGGTTCAAAGTTGGATTGGAATTCGGGTTGGAAGTTGGGTTGGAAGTTGGGTTGTAACTTGTGTTGGATGTTGGGTAAGAAGTTGGGATGGAAGTTGGGTTGCAAGTTGGGTTGGAAGTTGAGTTGGAAGTTGGGTTGGAAGCTGGTTTCGAAGTTGGGTTGGAAGATGGGATGGAAGTTGGGATGGAAGTTGGGATGGAAGTTGGGATGGAAGTTGGGTTGGAAGTTGGGTTGGAAGTTGGGTTGGAAGTTGGGCTGGAAGTTGGGATGAAAGTTCGGTTGGAAGTTGGGTTGGACATTGGGTTGGACGTTGGGATGGAAGTTGGGATGGAAGTTTGGATGGATGTTGGGATGGAAGTTGGTTGGGAAGTGTCAACCGGCCTGAGGCAAACGGACTAGAAAACAGGGCCGGCAGAATAGCACCTGCCGTCCGCTCCTAGCATTTGAGCTAGGAGAAGATATCACCCTCAAGATCACGATTCCACACTGAGCAGTTCCTAGGCAATCACTTGCAAGCAACTGTGTCCACTTAACACTTGGTCACTTTCGCGCGAGGTGCTAGTCAAAGACTAACTCCTGGGGCTTAGACCAACCAGTGTCTTCTTTATCCCGTTCCTTAGTTGGACAACTCTGTGAGGAGCATCTGAGGCCAGATTGTGGAGTTAGAATGAGTAATGAGCCTGGTACATATAGTCCTAGGCCTGGCTTCTAAGGTGTGTGGGTAGTGACACTTTTGGGGTGGTCACTCCACACCACCTCACCAGTCCGCCAATTGGCGCATCCACTGACCGCCAAGTGGCGCACTCTTCTCATGCATGGAGAAATGTCTAAGAAGCTTCCCCTGTGCTAGAAGGTAAAAAAACCTCCTGCGCACATCAAGGCTCGATCGCAGGACCTGTTGTCCCTAAGTCCAACATGCTATCTGTTGCGCTACACTTCTGGTGTCTCGCTTGGACTTGCACCACGAACAAGGTCTGGGGGACTTACTCCAAGGGAGCAGTGCATGCCCAACCTGTCCGTCAAGCCATAGCAGTGGCCATGGGGCATAGAAGAACAACAATCTCTCCCTTGCATCTTAGGCCACCTGCTATGGTAGGTTTTTTTTTCTTCGGCATGAACCTGTAGCTCTAGGCTGTGTATGTGCATGTATGTTTTCTTGGTCTTTAGTTCTCATCTCTTGCATCAACCATGCCGACTCCTCGAGCACCTGCAACATGCAAGTCGCTGTCTAGCGGCTTTGTCAAGAAGTCGGCAAGCATTTTCTTGGTTGCGACGTGCTCCAGTTCACGACACCCTTGGCGATAAGGTCACGTGAGTAGTGGTACCGAATATCGATGTGCTTTGTACGCCGGGAGATCATGTCGTCCTCTGCCATAGCCATGGTACTTTGGTTGTCGATGCGGATGACGGTTGCTTTTTCTTGTGGTGCCTTGATCTCATCAAGCAAACTGCGAAGCCACTGTGTTTCCTCGCACACTTCGGAGAGTGCAATGTACTCCGCCTCAGCAGTAGAAAGCAAGACGCAGTCCTGCTTCCTGCTTGCCCACGAGACCGCACCACCATTGAGAAGACAGACAAAACCTGAGGTGGACTTCCTGTCATCAATCCGTCAGTGTAGCATGTCAGTCGCAGCAAGTCTGATCCTTCTAGACCTCCAAACCGAAGTCCGACGTGCCGAGTCTTTTTGAGGTAGCGAAAAATCCGCTTCACGACTTGCCAATGTTCTGGCCCAGGGTTGGCCACAAACCTGCTCACCTGACCCACTGCATAAGCAATGTCAGGTCGTGTTCCCACCATTGCATACATGAGGCTTCCAACGGCGGACTGGTATGGAATGTTTTGCATCTCCCGCCGGTCTGCCTCGTTGCTTGGTGACATGGAGGAGGAGAGCTTGCAGTCGGAGGGCATGGGGGTGCTGACGGGCGTGCAGTCCTCCATGTTGTAGCGCTTCAAGATGTCCATGATGTACTTGGTCTGGTTGAGCTCGATGGTGCTTGCTTTGCGGTTGCGGTGAACAGCAATCCCGAGATAGTACTCGAGAGGTCCCATGTCCTTCATCTGAAATCTGCCAGCCAGATTTTTCTTGAGGTCCATGAGGGCCTCCTGCGAGGAAGAACACATGATAAGATCATCCACGTACAACACCACAAGTAGGAAGCCACGTTCGTCCTCCCGCACATTGACGCTAGGGTCATTCTTGCAATGTGCGAAGGAGATCTCAGCCATGAAGCTGTCCATCTCCTTGTACCAGATCCGTGGGGCCTGTTTCAGCCCGTACAACGCCTTCACCAGCTTGTACACCTTACCCTCGGGTGCTTTGACACCTTCTGGTACCTCCATTAGCACCTCCTTGTCGAGCTTCCCATAAAGGAAGGCTGTCTTCACATCCATCTGGTGGATCTCAAGGTCTTTGGCGGCAGCGACAGCAAGCAGGGACTTGATGGAGGCAAACGTGACGACCGGTGCGAAGGTCTCATCGTACTCGGACCCTGCGCGCTGTGAGAACCCTTTCGTCATGACCCTTGCCTTGTACTTGTCGATGCTATCATCTTGCTTCCGCTTCAACCTGAGCACCCACTTTGAGCCCACCACGTGAGCGTTAGAGGGTCTGTCCACCAGGACCCATGTGCCATTTTCTTCGATGGACGTGAGCTCGCTGTCCACCGCCTCCTTCCACTTGGCCGCATCGGGCCTTGCCAGTGCCTCAGCCACAGTGAGCGGCTCTCCCTGAGCCAAACAGGACCAGCTCAGTCTAGTCCAGCTTCCAGTGTCAGTGTCGTACTTTGGAGTTTGTTTTCTTTGTCGTGTGCTACGACGTTGCATTACTGGTGGATGTTTGCCATGCTGTTGCTCCTTTGGTATCGGCTGCCCTGGAGTTAAGTTTTCCTCTTTTGAAGAGCCACTGGCCTCCGAGCTGGTCTCAGAGGCCTCGGACGTCTCCGACTCTGTGTCGGAGCT
The DNA here is from genome assembly GCA_023375785.1 of Penium margaritaceum. NCBI lineage: Eukaryota > Viridiplantae > Streptophyta > Zygnematophyceae > Desmidiales > Peniaceae > Penium > Penium margaritaceum. The sequence goes on along the minus strand of SZWC01003304.1, from coordinate 93,180 downwards.
CACCGCTGCGTCAGCCTGCGCAGCCGCTCCCCGTGACACACCACTCTTCTTCACGTCCTGCCGCACTGGCACCACTTGCCAGTTTTCAGGAGCTTGATCTCCTGACTCTAGCAGCACCAACCACTCTCCCTGTTTTGGAGTTTCCGTGGGATCAAGCATCTCTTCCTTGCCTGGTTTCCTCTCGTCAAAGGTTACATCCCGGCTGGTGATGAGTCTTCTTCCTGCCAGGTCCCACAAGCGATATGTCTTGTGGGCCGTCTCATAGCCCACCATAACGCACTTTCGTGCTCTTGAATCGAGCTTGCCGGCACCCTCACCCGCCTGGACCTTTGCCCATGCGGTGCAGCCGAACAATTTCAGGTGCGATGCGTCCGGCTTCTTCCCTGACCAAACTTCTTGTGGCGTCATCTGTTGCTTGCCCTTCTTCTTTTCGCGCCTGCCCAGAGCAGCCGCAGGAGTCAGGTTGACAAGATAGCATGCCGTTCTTGCCGCTTCCGCCCAAAACCGCGGTGGAAGCCTTGCATCAAAGAGCATGCTACGCACCATGCCGAGGATGGTCTGATTCATCCGTTCGGCAACACCATTGCTCTGTGGCGTGTAAAGCGTAGTGGGCTGGTGGTTGATCCCATGTTGCCGCAACCAGCCCTTGCATGCCTCGTACTCTTCGCCGTTGTCGCTCCGCATCCCTTTGACTTTCTTTCCTGTCTGCCGCACCACCATGGCGAGAAACTCCTGCAACTTTTCTCTGACCTCTCCCTTTGTTTTGAGGAAGAAGATCCACACCTTGCGGCTGTGGTCATCTATGAAGGTCAGAAAATACTTGCTACCACCGTTTGACGCCGTGCGAAAGGATCCACACACGTCGGTGTGAATTAGGTCAAGGGGTGATTCTGCACGGCGACCATTGCACTCAAAGCGCGTTCGTTTGGTCTTGCCTTGGAGGCAAGGTTCACACAGGCTGCCACACCCAACCGCATCCTTCTTGTAACCATCCATGCCACGGACCAGCTGTTGTTGCTTAATGACTTGGAGCGTGCTGTTTGCAACGTGCCCAAAGCGTCTGTGCCACAGATCAGCGTCTTCATCCTTTGCGGTAGAGGTTTCGTTTTCAGTTCTCGTTGGTGTGCTCTCCTGTGTTGGTGCCGAGACCACTGCCTCCGCTGCACCCGCATGACCCTCGTCTTCCGAGGTCTTTGCTGCCATTGTCTGCAATACGTAGAGTCCGTCAACCCGTGGAACCTGTGCCACGAGATCTTTGTTTGCATAGAAGACCTTGATGTCCTCGTTCCTGGCGATGACCGCCTTCTTCTTTGTGAACACCACTGTCATGTCGTTGTCCGTTATCTTTGACACGGACAAAAGGTTTGCCGCAAAGGAGGGCATGTAGACCACGTCACGTAGCCGTAGATCCTTCTCTGCACCATTAAGGTTGATGCTCACCAACTTGTCTCCCACGCCTTTTGCATTGACGACACTGCCGTTTGCACATCTGAACCGCCGATCGGTGGGGCCGATGGAGACAAATCCAGCCTGGTCGTTGCTAGAGTGATGATTGGTGCCGGAGTCGAGCCCAAAAGCTCCTGGCGTGGGCAGCGCCGCTCCTCTTGCTGGAGGCGTGCTCTGTGCCATCATGTTGGTGGCTTCTTTGCCACCCTTTTTGTTGCCTTTGTTCCCACCGCTTCCTCCGTCTTCTTTCTTTGGCGACCTGCACTCTCTTGCCCAGTGTCCAGGTTTACCGCAGTTGCGGCAGTTACCCTGTCACTTGGGAGCCTTGCCGCCATTGTTGTCTCCACCACCACCGCTTCCGCTGCCGCCTTTCTGACCAGAGGCTGACCCTTTGCTCCCGCGGCCACCATAGCGTGCGGCATAGGCTGAGAAGTTAGCCTCACTTCCGCTGCGGCGCATGGCCTCGTTTTGCACGTACTCGGACACTGCCGTGTACGTCAGGTCATCCTCCTTCCAGCCGCCCATGACGGTGATCATTGGGCTCCAGCTCTCCGGTAGCGCCATGAGGAGGATCATGGCTTGCATGTTTT
>SZWC01003304.1:44562-68105 GCA_023375785.1 Penium margaritaceum | reverse complement strand
GTTGGGTTGGAAGTAGGGTTGGAAGTTGGGTTGGAAGTTGGGTTGGAAGTTGGGTTGGAAGTTGGGTTGAAAGTTGGGTTGGAAGTTGGGTTGGAAGTTGGGTTGGAAGTTGATTTGAATTTTGGTTGGAAGTTGGGTTGGAAGTTGAGATGGAAGTTGGGATGGAAGTTGGGATGGACGTTGGGTTGGAAGTTGGGTTGGAAGTTGAATTGGAAGCTGGGTTGGAAGTAGGGTTGGAAGTTGGGTTGGAAGTTGGATTGGAAGTTGGATTGGAAGTTGGGTTGGGAGTTCTGTTTGAAGTTGGTTTGGAAGTTGGGTAGAAAGTTGGGTTGGAAGTTAAGTTGGAAGTTGGTATGGAAGTTTGGATGGAAGTTGGGATGGAAGTTGGGTTGGAAGTTGGGTTGGAAGTTCGGTTGGAAGCTGGGTTGATAGCTTGGTTGGAAGCTAGGTTTGAAGTTGGGTTGAAATTTGGGTTGGGAGTTGAGTTTCAAGTTTGGATAAGGTTGGGATGGAAGTTGGGATGGAAGTTGGGATGGAAGTTAGGATGGACGATGGGATGGAAGTTGGGTTGGAAGCTGGGTTGGAATTTGGGTTGGAAGTTGGCCTGGAATTTGTGTTGGAAGTTGGGTTGAAATTTGGGTTCAAAGTTGTGTTGGAAGTTGGCTTGGAAGTTGGGATGGAAGTTGGGATGGAAGTTGGGTTGGAAGCTGGGTTTGAAATTGTGTTGGAAGTTGGATTAGAAGTTGGGTTGGAACTTGGGTTGGAAGTTGGGTTGGAATTTGGGATGGATGTTCGGATGGAAGTTGGGATGGGAGTTGGGATGGAAGTTCAGCTGCAAGTTGGGTTGGAAATTGGGTTGGAAGTTGTGTTGGAAGTTGGGTTGGAATTTGGGTTGGAAGTTTGGTTGGAAGTTGGGTTCGAAGTTGGGTTGGACTTTGGGTTGGAAGTTGGGTTGGAAATTGGGTTGGAAGTTGGGTTGGAAGTTGGGTTGGAAAGTGGGTTGGAAGTTGGGTTGGAAGTTAGGATGGAAGTTGGGTAGGAAGTTGGGTTGAAAGTTCGGTTCAAAGTTGGGTTGGAAGTTGGGCTGAAAGTTGGGATGGATGTTGGGATGGAAGTTGGGATGGGAGTTGGGATGGGAGTCGGGTTGGAAGTTGGGTTGGAAATTGGGTTGGAAGTTAGGTTGGAAGTTGCGTTGGAAGTTGGGTTGGAAGTTGGGTTGGAAGTTGGGTTGGAAGTTGGGTTGGAAGTTGGGTTGGAAGTTGGGTTGGAAGTTGGGTTGGAAGTTGGGTTGGAAGTTGGGTTGGAACTTGGGTTGGAAGTTGGGTTGGAAGTTAGGTTGGAAGTTGCGTTGGAAGTTGGGTTGGAAGTTGGGTTGGAAGATGGGTTGGAAGTTTGGTTGGAAGTTGGTTTGGAAGTTGGGTTGGAAGTTGGGTTGACAGTTGGGATGAAAGTTGGGTGTGAAGTTGGGTTGGAAGTTGGGTTGGAAGTTGGGATAGAAGTTGGGATGGAAGTTGGGATGGAGGCTGGGTTGGAAAATGGGTTGGAAATTGGGTGGGAAGTTGGGTTGGAAGTCGGGTTGGGAGATGAGTTGGAAGTTGGGTTGGAAGTTTGGTTGGATGTTTGGTAGGAAGTTGGGTTGGAAGTTTGGTTGGAGGTTGGGTTGGTAGTTGGGTTGCAAGTTCAGTTGGAAGTTGGGTTGGAAATTAGGTTGGAAGTTGGGTTGGAAGTTGGGTTGGAAGTTGGGTTGGAAGTAGGGTTCGTAGTTGGGTTGGAATTTGGGTTGCAAGTTAGGTTTCAAGTTGGGTTCGAAGTTGGGTTGAAAGCTGGGTTGGAAGTTGGGTTGGAAGTTGGGACAGACGTTTGGATGGAAATTGGGTTGGAAGTTGGGTTGGAAGTTGGGTTGGAAGTTGGGTTGGATGGTGAGTTGGATTTTGGGTTGAAAGTTGGGTTGGAAGTTGAGATCGAAGTTGGGATGGACGTTGGGATGGAAGTTGGGATGGAGGTTGGGATGGAAGTTGGGTTGGAAGTTGGGGTGGAAGTTGGGATGGAAGTTGGATTGGAAGTTGGGTTGGAGGTTGGGTTGGAAGTTGGGTTGAAAGTTGGGTTGGAAGCTGGGTTGGAAGTTGGGTTGGAAGCTGGGTTGGAAGTTGGGATGGAAGTTGGGATGGAAGTTGGATTGGAAGTTGGGTTGGAGGTTGGGTTGGAAGTTGGGTTGAAAGTTGGGTTGGAAGCTGGGTTGGAAGTTGGGTTGGAAGCTGGGTTGGAAGTTGGGATGGAAGTTGGGATGGAAGTTGGATTGGAAGTTGGGTTGGAGGTTGGGTTGGAAGTTGGGTTGAAAGTTGGGTTGGAAGCTGGGTTGGAAGTTGGGTTGGAAGCTGGGTTGGAAGTTGGGATGGAAGTTGGGATGGAAGTTGGATTGGAAGTTGGGTTGGAGGTTGGGTTGGAAGTTGGGTTGAAAGTTGGGTTGGAAGCTGGGTTGGAAGTTGGGTTGGAAGCTGGGTTGGAAGTTGGGATGGAAGTTGGGATGGAAGTTGGATTGGAAGTTGGGTTGGAGGTTGGGTTGGAAGTTGGGTTGAAAGTTGGGTTGGAAGCTGGGTTGGAAGTTGGGTTGGAAGCTGGGTTGGAAGTTGGGATGGAAGTTGGGATGGAAGTTGGATTGGAAGTTGGGTTGGAGGTTGGGTTGGAAGTTGGGTTGAAAGTTGGGTTGGAAGCTGGGTTGGAAGTTGGGTTGGAAGCTGGGTTGGAAGTTGGGATGGAAGTTGGGATGGAAGTTGGATTGGAAGTTGGGTTGGAGGTTGGGTTGGAAGTTGGGTTGAAAGTTGGGTTGGAAGCTGGGTTGGAAGTTGGGTTGGAAGCTGGGTTGGAAGTTGGGATGGAAGTTGGGATGGAAGTTGGATTGGAAGTTGGGTTGGAGGTTGGGTTGGAAGTTGGGTTGAAAGTTGGGTTGGAAGCTGGGTTGGAAGTTGGGTTGGAAGTTGGGTTGGAAGTTGGATTGGAAGTTGGATTGGAAGTTGGGTTGGGACTTCTGTTGGAAGTTGGTTTGGAAATTGGGTAGAAAGATGGGTTGGAAGTTAAGTTGGAACTTGGGATGGATATTGGGATGGAAGTTGGGTTGATAGCTGGGTTGGAAGCTAGGTTTTAAGTTGGGTTGAAATTTGGGTTGGGAGTTGAGTTTGAAGTTTGGAACTGGTTGGAATGGAAGTTGGGATGGAAGTTGGGATGGAAGTTAGGATGGAAGATGGGATGGAATTTGGGTTGGAAGCTTGGTTGGAATTTGGGTTGAAAGTTGGGCTGAAATTTGGGTTCGAAGTTGTGTTGGAAGTTGGGATGGAAGTTGGGATGGAAGTTGGGATGGAAGTTGGGTTGGAAGTTGGGTTGGAAATTGTGTTGGAAGTTGGATTAGAAGTTGGGTTGGAAGTTGGGTTGAAATTTGGGATGGATGTTGGGATGGAAGTTGGGATGGGAGTTGGGATGGAAGTTGGGTTGGATGTTGGGTTGGAAGTTGGGTTGGAAGTTTGGTTGGAAGTTGGGTTGGAAGTGTTAGCTACTGAGCTAACCACCTCCGGCAGAGAAGCCGCGAAACCGAAAAGCTCACAAAGGTTCTTACACCTTCTTCCTTTGCAGGTATGTGTCATGCACCCCAAACTTAATCAGGCATACACTTCACCTTCAAGAGTACTAACGCCTTAGCATTACATCTCAAGAAGAGCTCAAGTCGTCAATACGCAAGAGAGCATCAAGCAAGGGTTAATTGATCAGCATGCAAGACAAGTCCTTTTATAGCTGCCTGTCCAGTCCTAGAACTCAAAAGCACAATCCTAAGAAGTGGCTTGACCCTGCCACATCACCAAGAGACTTGCGCTGTGGGCTTGACACATAAGCATCCTTGTGCCAAGGTGACTGATCAGCCGTGTTGCTTCCCAGAAGCAAGGGACTTTCTTTCTTGGAAGCTTCTAAAACAACCAAGATGTGCATGGAGCTAGGATCGAGCTCATGACCTCTCACTTGGCCAAATCAACAAAATGGCTAAGTTAACCACTCACCTACATGGTGTACTCACAGGTCATATCTCACATGAGACAGAGCATAGTTGAGTCACCCTACAACAAATCCAGGGGTCATACCTCCACAAGGGGCAGAGCGTTCCTGATCCGTCGTACAAGACTGAACAAGGGGCAAACACATTCAACAGGAAGTTGGGTTGGACGTTGGGTTGGAAGTTCGGTTGGAAGTTGGGTCGGAAGTTGGGTTGGACGTTGGGTTGGAAGTTCGGTTGGAAGTTGGGTCGGAAGTTGGGTTGGACGTTGGGTTGGAAGTTCGGTTGGAAGTTGGGTCGGAAGTTGGGTTGGACGTTGGGTTGGAAGTTCGGTTGGAAGTTGGGTCGGAAGTTGGGTTGGACGTTGGGTTGGAAGTTCGGTTGGAAGTTGGGTCGGAAGTTGGGTTGGACGTTGGGTTGGAAGTTCGGTTGGAAGTTGGGTCGGAAGTTGGGTTGGACGTTGGGTTGGAAGTTCGGTTGGAAGTTGGGTCGGAAGTTGGGTTGGACGTTGGGTTGGAAGTTCGGTTGGAAGTTGGGTCGGAAGTTGGGTTGGACGTTGGGTTGGAAGTTCGGTTGGAAGTTGGGTCGGAAGTTGGGTTGGACGTTGGGTTGGAAGTTCGGTTGGAAGTTGGGTCGGAAGTTGGGTTGGACGTTGGGTTGGAAGTTCGGTTGGAAGTTGGGTCGGAAGTTGGGTTGGACGTTGGGTTGGAAGTTCGGTTGGAAGTTGGGTCGGAAGTTGGGTTGGACGTTGGGTTGGAAGTTCGGTTGGAAGTTGGGTCGGAAGTTGGGTTGGACGTTGGGTTGGAAGTTCGGTTGGAAGTTGGGTCGGAAGTTGGGTTGGACGTTGGGTTGGAAGTTCGGTTGGAAGTTGGGTCGGAAGTTGGGTTGGACGTTGGGTTGGAAGTTCGGTTGGAAGTTGGGTCGGAAGTTGGGTTGGACGTTGGGTTGGAAGTTCGGTTGGAAGTTGGGTCGGAAGTTGGGTTGGACGTTGGGTTGGAAGTTCGGTTGGAAGTTGGGTCGGAAGTTGGGTTGGACGTTGGGTTGGAAGTTCGGTTGGAAGTTGGGTCGGAAGTTGGGTTGGACGTTGGGTTGGAAGTTCGGTTGGAAGTTGGGTCGGAAGTTGGGTTGGACGTTGGGTTGGAAGTTCGGTTGGAAGTTGGGTCGGAAGTTGGGTTGGACGTTGGGTTGGAAGTTCGGTTGGAAGTTGGGTCGGAAGTTGGGTTGGACGTTGGGTTGGAAGTTCGGTTGGAAGTTGGGTTGCAAGTTGGGATGGAAGTTGGGTTGGAAGTTGGGATGAAAGTTGGGTTGCAAGTTGCGTTGGATGTTTGGTTGGAAGTTGGGTTGGCAGTTGGGTTGGAAGTTTTGTTGGAAGTTGGGTTGAAAGTTGGGCTGGAAGTTGAGTTGAAAGTAGGGTTGGAAGTTGGGAAAGAAGTTGGGATGGAAGTTGGGATGGAAGTTAAGATGGAAGTTGGGATGGAAGCTTGGATGGAAGTTGGGTTGGAAGTTGGGTGGGAAGTTGGGCTGGAAGTCGTGTTTGAAGTCAGGTTGGAAGATGGGTTTGAAATTGGGTTGGAAGTTGGGTTGGAAGTTGGGTTGAACGTTGGGTTGGAAGTTTGGTTTTAAGTTGGGTTGGAAGTTGGGATGGAAGTTGGGTTAGAAGTTGGGTTGGAAGTTGGGTTGAAATTCGGGTTGCAAGCTGGGTTGGAAGTTGGGTTTGAAGTTGGGCTGGAAGTTGGGTTGGAAGTTGGGTTGGAAGTTGGGATGGAAGTTGGGATGGAAGTGGGGATGGAAGCTGGGTTGGAAGTTGGGTTTGAAGTTGGGCTGGAAGTTGGGTTGGAAGTTGGGTTGGAAGTTGGGATGGAAGTTGGGATGGAAGTGGGGATGGAAGCTGGGTTGGAAGTTGGCTTGGAAGTTGAGTTGGAAGTTGGGTTAAAATTTGGATTGGAAGTTGGGTTGGAATTGGGTTGGAAGTTGGGTTGGAAGTTGGGTTGGAAGTGGTAATGCAAGTTTGGTTGGAAGTTGGGTTGGAAGTTGGGATTGAAGTTGGGTTGGAAGTTGGGTTGGAAATTGGGTTGGAAGTTTGGTTGGAAGTAGGGTTGGAAGTTGGGTTGGAAGTTGATTGGAATTTTGGTTGGAAGTTGGGTTGGAAGTTGGGATGGAAGTTGGGATGGATGGTGGGTTGGAAGTTGGGTTGGAAGTTGAATTGGATGTTGGGTTGGAATTTGCATTGGAAGTTGGGTTCGAAGTTGGGTTGGAAGTTGGATTGGAAGTTGGGTTGGAAGTTGGGTTGGGAGTTCTGTTGGAAGTTGGTTTGGAAGTTGGGTAGAAAGTTGGTTTGGAAGTTAAGTTGGAAGTTGGGATGGAAGTTGGGATGGAAGTTGGGATGGAAGTTGGGTTGAAAGTTGGGTTGGAAGTTGGGTTGGAAGTTGGTTTGGAAGTTGGGTAGAAAGTTGGTTTGGAAGTTAAGTTGGAAGTTGGGATGGAAGTTGGGATGGAAGTTGGGATGGAAGTTGGGTTGAAAGTTGGGTTGGAAGTTGGGTTGGATGTTGGGTTGATTGCTGGGTTGGAAGCTACGTTGGAGGTTGGGTTGAAAGTTGGGTTGGAAGTTGAGTTTGAATTTTGGATATGGTTGAAATGGAATTCGGGATGGAAGTTGGGATGGAAGTTGGGTTGATTGCTGGGTTGGAAGCTACGTTGGAGGTTGGGTTGAAAGTTGGGTTGGAAGTTGAGTTTGAATTTTGGATATGGTTGAAATGGAATTCGGGATGGAAGTTGGGATGGAAGTTGGGATTGCAGCTAGGATGGAAAATGGGATGGAAGCTGGGTTGGAAGCTGGGTTGGAATTTGGGTTGGAAGTTGGGTTGAAATATGTGTTGGAACTTGGGTTGAAACTTGGGTTCGAAGTTTTGTTGGAAGTTGGGTTGGAAGTTGGGATGGAAGTTGGGATGGAAGTTGGGTTGGAAGTTGGGTTGGGAATTGTGTTGGAAGTTGGATTAGAAGTTGGGTTGGAAGTTCGGTTGGCATTTTGGTTGGAAGTTGGGATGGAAATTGGATTGGAAGTTGGGTTGGAAGTTAAGTTGGAAGTTGGGGCCGAAGTTGATTGGAATTGTGGTTGGAAGTTGGGTTGGAAGTTGAGATGGAAGTTGGGATGGAAGTTTGGATAGAAGTTGGGTTGGAAGTTGGGTTGGAAATTGGATTGGAAGTTGGGTTGGAAGTTGGATTGGAATTTGGATTGAAAATTGGGTTGGAAGTTGGGTTCGAAGTTGGATTGGAAGTTGGGCTGGAAGTTGGGTTGGGATTTCTGTTGGAAGTTGGTTTGGAAGTTGGGTAAAAAGTTGGGTTGGAAGTTAAGTTGAAAGTTGGGATGGAAGTTGGGATGTAATTTGGGATGGAACTTGGGATGGAAGTTGGGTTTGAAGTTGAATTGGAAGTTGGGTTGGAATTTGGGTTGATAGCTGGGTTGGAAGCTATCTATGTTGGAAGTTGGGTTGAAATTTCGGTTGGAAGTCGAGTTTGAAGTTTGGATAAGGTTGGGATGGAAGTTGGGATGGAACTTGGGATGGAGGTTGGGATGGAAGTTAGGATGGAAGATGGGATGGAAGTTGGGTTGGAAGCTGGGTTGGAATTTGTGTTGGAGGTTGGGTTGAAATTTGGGTTCGAAGTTGTGTTGGAAGTTGGGTCGGAAGTTGGGACGGAAGTTGGGATAGAACTTGGGTTGGAAGTTGGGTTGGAAATTGTGTTGGAAGTTGGATTAGAAGTTGGGTTGGAAGTTGGGTTGGCATTTCGGTTGGACGTTGGGTTGGAAATTGGGTTGGAAGTTGGGTTGGAAGTTGGGTTTAAAGTTGGGTTCAAAGTTGGGTTGGAAGTCGGGTTGGAAGTTGGGATGGAAGTTGGGATTGATGTCGGGATGGAATTTGGGATGGAATTTGGGTTGGAAGTTGGGTTGGAAGTTGGGTTCGAAGTTGGATTGGTAGTTGGGATGGAAGCTGGGTTGATAGTTGGGTTGAAAGTTGGGTTCGAAGTTGAGTTCGAAGTTGGGGTGGAAGTTGGGATGGAAGTTGGGTTGGAAGTTGGGATAGAAGTTGGGATGGAAGTTGGGATGGAAGCTGGGTTGGAAGTTAGGCTGGAAGTTGGGTTGGAAGTTGGGTTGTAAGTTGAGTTGGAAGTTTGGTTGAAAGTTGGGTTGGAAGTTGAGTTCAAAGTTGGGATGGAAGTTGGGATGGAAGTTGGGATGGAAGTTGGGTTGGAAGTAAGGATGGACGTTGGGGTTGAAGTTGGGATGGATGTTTGGATTAAAGTTGGGATGGAAGTTGGGCTGGAAGTTGGGATGGAAGATGGGATCGAAGTGGGGTTGGAAGTTGGGATGAAAGTTGGGTTGGAAGTTGGGTTGGATGTTGGATTAGTAGTTGGGTTGGAAGTTGGGTTGGAATTTGGGTTGGAAGTTGGGTTAAAAGTTGGGTTGGGAGTTGGGTTCGAAGGTGGGTCGAAGTTGGGTGGGAAGTTGGGGTGGAAGTTGGGATGGAAGTTTGGATGGAATTTGGGTTGGAAGTTGGGTTGTAAGTTGGGTTGGAAATTGGGTTGGAAGCTGGGTTGGCAGTTGGGGTGGAAGTTGGGTTGGAAGTTGGGTTGGAAGTTTTGTTGGAAGTTGGGTTGAACGTTGGGCTTGAAGTTGAGTTGAAAGTAGGGTTGGAAGTTGGGATAGAAGTTGGGATGGAAGTTGGGATGGAAGTTAAGATGGAAGTTGGGATGGAAGTTTGGATGGAAGTTGGGTTGGAAGTTGGGTTGGAAGTTGGGTTAGAAGTTGGGTTGGAAGTTGGGTTGAACGTTGGGTTGGAAGTTGCGATGGAAGTTGGGGTTGAAGTTGGGATGGATGTTGGGATGAAAGTTGGGATGGAAGTTGGGTCGGAAGTTGGCATGAAAGTTGGGTTGGTAGTTGGGTTGGAAGTTGGGTTGGGAGTTGGGTTGGAAGTTGGGTTCAAAGTTGGGTTCGATATTGGGTTAAAAGTTGGGTTGGAAGTTAGGTTTGAAGTTTGGTTGAAAGTTGGGTTGAAAGTTGGTCTCAAAGTTGGGTTTGAAGTTTGGTCAGAAGTTGGGATGGAAGTTGGGATGGAAGTGTGGATGGAAGGTCTGATGGAAGTTGGGTTGGAAGTTGGGTTGGAAGTTGGGTTGGAAGTTAGGTTGGACGTTTGGTTGGATGTTGGTTTAAAAGTTGGGTTGGAAGTTGGGTTGGAAGTTTTGTTGGCAGTTGGGTTGAAAGCTGGGTTGGAAGGTGGGTTGGTAGTTGGGTAGGAAGTGTGGATGGAAGGTGGGTTTGAAGTTGGGATGAAATTTGGGATGCAATTTGGGATGAAAAATGGGATGGAAGTTGGGATGGAAGTTGGGTTGGAAGTTGGGTTGAACGTTGGGTTGGAAGTTGGGTTGGAATTTGGGTTTGAAGTTGGGTTGGAAGTTGGGATGGAAGTTGGGATGGAAATTGGGATGGAAGTTGGTTTGGAAGTTGGGTTGGAAATTGGGTTGGATGTTGGATTGGAAGTTGGGTTGGAAATTTGGTTGGAAGTTGGGTTGGAAGTTGGGTTGCAAGCTGGGTTGGAAATTGGGTTGAAAGTTGGGTTGGAAGTTAAGTTCGAAGTTTGGATAAGGTTGGGATGGACGTTGCGATGGAAGTTGGGATGGAAGATGGGATGGAAGATGGGATGGAATTTGGGTTGGAAGTTGGGTTGGAAGTTGGGTTGGAATTTGGATTGGAAGTTGGGTCGGAAGTTGGGTTGGAAGTTGGGTTGGAAGCTGGGTTGGAAGTTGGGTTGAACGTTGGGTTGCAAGTTGGGTTGGAAGTGTGGTTGGAAGTTGGGTCTGATGTTGGGTTGGAAGTTGGGTTGGAAGTTGGGATTGAAGTTGGGTTGGAAGTTGAGTTTGTAGTTCGGATGGAAGTTGGGGTGGAAATTGGGATGGAAGTTTGGATGGATGTTTGGATGGAAAACGGGATGGAAGATGGGATGGAAGTTGGGTAGGAAGTTGGGTTGGAAGTTTGGTTGCAACTAAGGTTGGAAGTTGGGTTCGAAATTGGGTTGGAATTTGGGTGGGAAGTTGGGTTAGATGTTGGGTTGGAGGTTTGGTTGGAAGTTGGGATGGAAGTTGGGATGGAAGTTGGGTTGAAAGTTGGGTTGGAGATTGGGTTGGAGATTGGGATTGATGTTTGTTTGGAAGTTGGGTTGGAAGTTGGGTTGGAAGTTGGGTTGGAAGTTGGGTTGGAAGTTGGGTTGGAAGTTGGGTTGGAAGTTGGGTTGGAGATTGGGTTGGAGATTGGGATTGATGTTTGTTTGGAAGTTGGGTTGGAAGTTGGGTTGGAAGTTGGGTTGGAAGTTGGGTTGGAAGTTGGGTTGGAAGTTGGGTTGGAAGTTGGGATGGAAGCTGGGATGGAAGTTGAATTGGAAGTTGGGTTGCAAGCTGGGTTGCAAGTTGGGTTGCAAGTTGGGTTGGAAGTTGGGTTTAAAGTTGGGTTGGAAGTTGGGTTGGAAATGAGGTTGGAAGTTGGGTTGGAAATTGGGTTGGAAGTTGGATTGGAATTTGGGTAGAAAGTTGGGTTCAAAGTTGGGTTGGATGTGGGGATGCAATTTTGGATGGAAGTTGGGATGGAAGATGGGTTAAACGTTGGGTTGGAATTTGGGTTGGAAGTTGGGCTAGAAGTTGGGTTGGAAGTTGGAATGGAAGTTGGGATGGAAGTTGGGATGGAAGTTGGGATGGAAGTTGGGTTGGAAGTTGGATTGGAAATTGGATTGGAAGTTGGGTTGGAAGTTGGGTTGGAAGTTGGGTTGGAAGTTGGGTTGGAAATTGGATTGGAGGTTGGATTGGAAGTTGGGTTGGAAGTTGGGTTCGAAATTGGGTTGAAATTGTGGTTCAAAGTTGGGTTGGAAGTTGGGTTGGAAGTTGGGATGGAAGTTGAGATGGAAGTCGGGATGGAAGTTGGGATAAAACGTTTGGTCGGAAGTTGGGTTGGTACTTGGGTTGGAAGCTGGGTTGAAGGTTTGGTTGAAGTATGGTTTGGAAGTTGAGTTCGAAGTTAGGATGGAAGTTGGGTCAGAAGTTGGGTTGGAAGTTGGGTTGGAAGTTGGGTTGGAAGTTGGGTTGGAAGTTGGGTTGGACGTTGGGTTGGAAGTTGAGTTGGAAGTTGGGATGGAAGTTGGGATCGAAGTTGGGTTGGAAAATGGGTTGGAAGGTGGGTTGGAAGTTGGGTTGAAAGTTGGGTTGGACGTTGAGTTTAAAGTTGAAATGGAAGTTGGGATGGAAGTTGGGGTGGAAGTTGGGTTGGAAGTTGGGTTGGACGTTGGGTTGGAAGTTGAGTTGGAAGTTGGGATGGAAGTTGGGATCGAAGTTGGGTTGGAAAATGGGTTGGAAGGTGGGTTGGAAGTTGGGTTGAAAGTTGGGTTGGACGTTGAGTTTAAAGTTGAAATGGAAGTTGGGATGGAAGTTGGGGTGGAAGTTGGGTTGGAAGTTGGGTTGGACGTTGGGTTGGAAGTTGAGTTGGAAGTTGGGATGGAAGTTGGGATCGAAGTTGGGTTGGAAAATGGGTTGGAAGGTGGGTTGGAAGTTGGGTTGAAAGTTGGGTTGGACGTTGAGTTTAAAGTTGAAATGGAAGTTGGGATGGAAGTTGGGGTGGAAGTTGGGTTGGAAGTTGGGTTGGACGTTGGGTTGGAAGTTGAGTTGGAAGTTGGGATGGAAGTTGGGATCGAAGTTGGGTTGGAAAATGGGTTGGAAGGTGGGTTGGAAGTTGGGTTGAAAGTTGGGTTGGACGTTGAGTTTAAAGTTGAAATGGAAGTTGGGATGGAAGTTGGGGTGGAAGTTGGGTTGGAAGTTGGGTTGGACGTTGGGTTGGAAGTTGAGTTGGAAGTTGGGATGGAAGTTGGGATCGAAGTTGGGTTGGAAAATGGGTTGGAAGGTGGGTTGGAAGTTGGGTTGAAAGTTGGGTTGGACGTTGAGTTTAAAGTTGAAATGGAAGTTGGGATGGAAGTTGGGGTGGAAGTTGGGTTGGAAGTTGGGTTGGACGTTGGGTTGGAAGTTGAGTTGGAAGTTGGGATGGAAGTTGGGATCGAAGTTGGGTTGGAAAATGGGTTGGAAGGTGGGTTGGAAGTTGGGTTGAAAGTTGGGTTGGACGTTGAGTTTAAAGTTGAAATGGAAGTTGGGATGGAAGTTGGGGTGGAAGTTGGGTTGGAAGTTGGGTTGGACGTTGGGTTGGAAGTTGAGTTGGAAGTTGGGATGGAAGTTGGGATCGAAGTTGGGTTGGAAAATGGGTTGGAAGGTGGGTTGGAAGTTGGGTTGAAAGTTGGGTTGGACGTTGAGTTTAAAGTTGAAATGGAAGTTGGGATGGAAGTTGGGGTGGAAGTTGGGTTGGAAGTTGGGTTGGACGTTGGGTTGGAAGTTGAGTTGGAAGTTGGGATGGAAGTTGGGATCGAAGTTGGGTTGGAAAATGGGTTGGAAGGTGGGTTGGAAGTTGGGTTGAAAGTTGGGTTGGACGTTGAGTTTAAAGTTGAAATGGAAGTTGGGATGGAAGTTGGGGTGGAAGTTGGGTTGGAAGTTGGGTTGGACGTTGGGTTGGAAGTTGAGTTGGAAGTTGGGATGGAAGTTGGGATCGAAGTTGGGTTGGAAAATGGGTTGGAAGGTGGGTTGGAAGTTGGGTTGAAAGTTGGGTTGGACGTTGAGTTTAAAGTTGAAATGGAAGTTGGGATGGAAGTTGGGGTGGAAGTTGGGTTGGAAGTTGGGTTGGACGTTGGGTTGGAAGTTGAGTTGGAAGTTGGGATGGAAGTTGGGATCGAAGTTGGGTTGGAAAATGGGTTGGAAGGTGGGTTGGAAGTTGGGTTGAAAGTTGGGTTGGACGTTGAGTTTAAAGTTGAAATGGAAGTTGGGATGGAAGTTGGGGTGGAAGTTGGGTTGGAAGTTGGGTTGGACGTTGGGTTGGAAGTTGAGTTGGAAGTTGGGATGGAAGTTGGGATCGAAGTTGGGTTGGAAAATGGGTTGGAAGGTGGGTTGGAAGTTGGGTTGAAAGTTGGGTTGGACGTTGAGTTTAAAGTTGAAATGGAAGTTGGGATGGAAGTTGGGGTGGAAGTTGGGTTGGAAGTTGGGTTGGACGTTGGGTTGGAAGTTGAGTTGGAAGTTGGGATGGAAGTTGGGATCGAAGTTGGGTTGGAAAATGGGTTGGAAGGTGGGTTGGAAGTTGGGTTGAAAGTTGGGTTGGACGTTGAGTTTAAAGTTGAAATGGAAGTTGGGATGGAAGTTGGGGTGGAAGTTGGGTTGGAAGTTGGGTTGGACGTTGGGTTGGAAGTTGAGTTGGAAGTTGGGATGGAAGTTGGGATCGAAGTTGGGTTGGAAAATGGGTTGGAAGGTGGGTTGGAAGTTGGGTTGAAAGTTGGGTTGGACGTTGAGTTTAAAGTTGAAATGGAAGTTGGGATGGAAGTTGGGGTGGAAGTTGGGTTGGAAGTTGGGTTGGAGATAAGGTTTGAATTTGGGTTGGAAGTTAGGCTGGAAGTTGGGTAGGAAGTTGGGTAGGAAGTTGGGTTGGAAGTTGGGTTGGAAGTTGGGTTGGAAATTGGGTTGGAGATTGGGTTGGATGTTGGGTTGGATGTTGGGTTGGAAGTTGGGTTGGAAGTTGGGATGGAAGTTGGGTTGGAAGTTGGGTTGGAAGTTCGGCTGGAAGTTGGGTAAAAAGATGGGTTGGAAGTTGGGTCGGAAGTTGGGTTGGAAGTTGGGTTGAATGTGTAATTCACAGTTGGGTTGAAAAATATGATGGAAGTTGGGATGGAAGTTGGGATGGAAGTTTGGTTGAAAGTTGGGTTGGAATTTGGATTGGAAGTTGGGTTGAAAGTTGGGTTGGTAGTTGGGTTGATAGTTGGGTTGGAAGTTGGGTTGGAAGTTGCGATGGAAGTTGGGATGGAAGTTGGGATGGAAGTTGGGATGGAAATTGGATTAGAATTTGGGTTGGAAATTGTGTTGGAGAATTGATTGGAAGTTGGGTTTGCAGTTTGGTTGAAAGTTAGGTTCAAAGTGGGGTTGGAAGTTGGGTTGGAAGTTGGGATGGAAGTCGGGATGGAAGTCGGGATGGAAGTTGGGATGGAAGTTGGGATGGAAGTTGGGATGGAAGTTGGGATTGAAGTTGGGTTGGATGTTGGGTTGGAATTTCAGTTGAAAGTTCAGTTGGAAGTTGGGTTCGAAGTTCGGATGGAAGTTGGGATGGATGTTGGGTTGGATGTTTGGATGGAAGTTTGTGAGGAAGTTGGGTTGGAATTCGGGTTGGAGATTGGGATGGATGTTGGGTTGGAAGTTGGGTTGGAAGTTGGGTTGGAAGTTGGGTTGAAGTTGGGTTGGAAGTTGGGTTGGAAGATGGGATGGAAGCTGAGTTGGAAGTTGGGTTGCAAGTTGGGTTGCAAATTGGGTTGCAAGTTGGGTTGGAAGTTGGGTTGGAAGTTGGTTTGGAAATTGGGTTGGAAGTTTGGTTCGACGTTGGGTTGGAAGTTGGGTAGGAAGTTGGGTTGGAAGTTGGGTTGCAAATTGGGTTGGAAGTTTGGTCCGAAGTTGGGTAGAACGTTTGGTTCAAAGTTGGGTTGGAAGTTGGGATGGAAGTTGAGATGGAATTTGGGATGGATGCAGGGTTGCAAGTTGGCTTGGAATTGGGGTTGAAAGTTGGGTTTGAAGTTGGGTAAGAAGTCGGTTGAATTTTGGGTTCAAAGTCGATTTGGGAGTTTGGTTGGAAACTGGGATGGAAGTTGGGATGGAAGTTGGGATGGAAGTTCGATTTGAAGTTGGGTTGGAGATTGTGTTTGAAGTTGGATTGGAAGTTGGGCTGGAAGTTGGGTTGGAAGATGGGTTGGAATTTGGGTTGGAAGTTGGGTTGGAAGTTAAGATGGAAGTTGGGTTGGAAGTTGGGTTGGAAGTTGGGTTGGAAGTTGAGTTCAAAGTTGGGATGGAAGTTGAAATGGAAGTTGGGTTGGAATTTGGTTTGAAAGCTGGGATGGAAGTTGGGATGGAAGTTGGGTCGGAAGTTGGATTTGAAGTTGGGTGAGAATATGGGTTGGAAGTTTGTGTGGAAGTTGGGTTGGAAGTTGGGTTGGAAGTTGGGTTGGAAGTTGGGTTGGAAGTTGAGTTCGAAGTTGGGATGGAAGTTGGGATGGAAGTTTGTTTGGAAGTTAAATTAGAATTTGGGATGGAAGTTAGGTTTAAGTTGGTTTGCAAGTTGGGTTAAAAGTTGGGTTGGAATTTGGGTTGGATCTTGGGTTGGAAGTTCGGTTGGAAGTTGGGTTGGAAGTTGAGTTGGAGGTTGGGTTGGAAGTTGGGTTGAAATTTGGGTTGGAACTTGGGTTGCATGTTACGTTCAAAGCTGGGATGGGAGTTGGGATGGAAGTTGGGTTGGAAGTTAGGTTGGAAGTTTGGTTGAAAGTTGGGCTGGAAGTTGGGTTGGAATGTTGGTTGGAAGTTGGGTTGAAAGTCGGGCTAGAAGTTGAGTTCGAAGTGTGGATGGAAGTTTGGATGGAAGTTGGGTTGGAAGTTGTGTTGGAAGTTGGGATGGAAGTTGGGGTGGAAGTTGGGTTGGAAGTTGGATTGGAAGTTGGGTTGGAAGTTGGGTTGGACGTTTGGTTGGAATTTGGGTTGGAAGTTGGGTTGGAAGTTGGATTGGAAGTTGGGTTGGAAGTAAAATTGGCATTTGGGTTGGAAGTTGGGTTGAAAGCTGTGTTGGAAGTTGTTTTGGAAGTTGGGTTGGAATTTGGGTTGAAAATTGGGTTGGAAGTTGACTTCGAAGTTGGGATGTAAGTTTGGTTGGAAGTTGGGTTGTAAGGTTTGGATGGAAGTTGGGTTGGAAGTTGGGTTGGATCTTGGGTTGGAAGTTGGGTTGGAAGTTGGGTTGGAAGTTGGGTTGGAGGTTGGGTTGGAAGTTGGGTTGGATGTTGGGTTGGAACTTGGGTTGCATGTTAAGATCGAAGCTGGGATGGGAGTTGGGATGGAAGTTGGGTTGGAAGTTGGGTTGGAAGTTGGGTTGAAAGCTGGGTTGGAAGTTGGGTTGGAAGTTGGGTTGGAAGTTGGGTTGAAAGCTGGGTTGGAAGTTGGGTTGGAAGTTGGGTTGAAAGCTGGGTTGGAAGTTGGGTTGGAAGTTGGGTTGAAAGCTGGGTTGGAAGTTGGGTTGGAAGTTGGGTTGAAAGCTGGGTTGGAAGTTGGGTTGGAAGTTGGGTTGAAAGCTGGGTTGGAAGTTGGGTTGGAAGTTGGGTTGAAAGCTGGGTTGGAAGTTGGGTTGGAAGTTGGGTTGAAAGCTGGGTTGGAAGTTGGGTTGGAAGTTGGGTTGAAAGCTGGGTTGGAAGTTGGGTTGGAAGTTGGGTTGAAAGCTGGGTTGGAAGTTGGGTTGGAAGTTGGGTTGAAAGCTGGGTTGGAAGTTGGGTTGGAAGTTGGGTTGAAAGCTGGGTTGGAAGTTGGGTTGGAAGTTGGGTTGAAAGCTGGGTTGGAAGTTGGGTTGGAAGTTGGGTTGAAAGCTGGGTTGGAAGTTGGGTTGGAAGTTGGGTTGAAAGCTGGGTTGGAAGTTGGGTTGGAAGTTGGGTTGAAAGCTGGGTTGGAAGTTGGGTTGGAAGTTGGGTTGAAAGCTGGGTTGGAAGTTGGGTTGGAAGTTGGGTTGAAAGCTGGGTTGGAAGTTGGGTTGGAAGTTGGGTTGAAAGCTGGGTTGGAAGTTGGGTTGGAAGTTGGGTTGAAAGCTGGGTTGGAAGTTGGGTTGGAAGTTGGGTTGGAAGTTGGGATGGAAGTTGGGTTGGAAGTTGGGTTGGAAGTTGGGTTGGAAGTTGGGATGGAAGTTGGGATGGAAGTTGGGTTGGAAGTTGGATTTGAAGTTTGGTGAGAATTGGGGTTGGAAGTTTGGCTGTAAGCTGGGTTGGAAGTTGGGTTGGAAAACGGGTTGGATGTTGGGTTGGAAATTGAGTTCGAAGTTCGGATGGAAGCTGGTTTGGAAATTGGATTGGAAGTTGGGATGGATGTTGGGTTTGAAGTTGGGTTGCAAGTTTAGTTGAACGTAGGGTTGGAAATTGGGTTGGATGTTGGGTTGGAAGTTGGGTTGGAAGTTGGGTTGGAAGTTGAATTGGAAGTTGGGTTGGATGTTGCGTTGGAACTTGGGTTGGAAGTTGGGTTGGAAGTTGGGTTGGAAGCTTGGTTGGAAGTTGAGTTCGAAGTTGGGATGGAAGTTGGGTTGGAAATTGGGTTGGAATCTGGGATGGAAGTTGGGTTGGAATTTGGATTTGAAGTTGGGTGAGAATTGGAGTTTCAAGTTTGGCTGGAAATTGGGTTGGAAGTTTGGTTGGAAGTTGGGTTGGAAGTTGCGGTGGAAAATGGGTTGGATGTTGGGTTGGAAGTTGAGTTCGAAGTTGGGATGGACGTTGGTTTGGAAGTTGGATTGGAAGCTGGGATGGATTTTGGGGTTGAAGTTGGGTTGCAAGTTGGGTTGAAAAATGGGTTGGAAGTTGGGTTGGAATTTGGGTTGGAAGTTGGGTTGGAAGTTGAGATGGAAGTTGGGATGGAAGTTGGGCTGGAAATTGGGTTGGAAGTTGGGTTGGAAGTTGAGATGGAAGTTGGGATGGAAGTTGGGCTGGAAATTGGGTTGGAAGTTGGGTTGGAAGTTGAGATGGAAGTTGGGATGGAAGTTGGGCTGGAAATTGGGTTGGAAGTTGGGTTGGAAGTTGAGATGGAAGTTGGGATGGAAGTTGGGCTGGAAATTGGGTTGGAAGTTGGGTTGGAAGTTGAGATGGAAGTTGGGATGGAAGTTGGGCTGGAAATTGGGTTGGAAGTTGGGTTGGAAGTTGAGATGGAAGTTGGGATGGAAGTTGGGCTGGAAATTGGGTTGGAAGTTGGGTTGGAAGTTGAGATGGAAGTTGGGATGGAAGTTGGGCTGGAAATTGGGTTGGAAGTTGGGTTGGAAGTTGAGATGGAAGTTGGGATGGAAGTTGGGCTGGAAATTGGGTTGGAAGTTGGGTTGGAAGTTGAGATGGAAGTTGGGATGGAAGTTGGGCTGGAAATTGGGTTGGAAGTTGGGTTGGAAGTTGAGATGGAAGTTGGGATGGAAGTTGGGCTGGAAATTGGGTTGGAAGTTGGGTTGGAAGTTGAGATGGAAGTTGGGATGGAAGTTGGGCTGGAAATTGGGTTGGAAGTTGGGTTGGAAGTTGAGATGGAAGTTGGGATGGAAGTTGGGCTGGAAATTGGGTTGGAAGTTGGGTTGGAAGTTGAGATGGAAGTTGGGATGGAAGTTGGGCTGGAAATTGGGTTGGAAGTTGGGTTGGAAGTTGAGATGGAAGTTGGGATGGAAGTTGGGCTGGAAATTGGGTTGGAAGTTGGGTTGGAAGTTGAGATGGAAGTTGGGATGGAAGTTGGGCTGGAAATTGGGTTGGAAGTTGGGTTGGAAGTTGAGATGGAAGTTGGGATGGAAGTTGGGCTGGAAATTGGGTTGGAAGTTGGGTTGGAAGTTGAGATGGAAGTTGGGATGGAAGTTGGGCTGGAAATTGGGTTGGAAGTTGGGTTGGAAGTTGAGATGGAAGTTGGGATGGAAGTTGGGCTGGAAATTGGGTTGGAAGTTGGGTTGGAAGTTGAGATGGAAGTTGGGATGGAAGTTGGGCTGGAAATTGGGTTGGAAGTTGGGTTGGAAGTTGAGATGGAAGTTGGGATGGAAGTTGGGCTGGAAATTGGGTTGGAAGTTGGGTTGGAAGTTGAGATGGAAGTTGGGATGGAAGTTGGGCTGGAAATTGGGTTGGAAGTTGGGTTGGAAGTTGAGATGGAAGTTGGGATGGAAGTTGGGCTGGAAATTGGGTTGGAAGTTGGGTTGGAAGTTGAGATGGAAGTTGGGATGGAAGTTGGGCTGGAAATTGGGTTGGAAGTTGGGTTGGAAGTTGAGATGGAAGTTGGGATGGAAGTTGGGCTGGAAATTGGGTTGGAAGTTGGGTTGGAAGTTGAGATGGAAGTTGGGATGGAAGTTGGGCTGGAAATTGGGTTGGAAGTTGGGTTGGAAGTTGAGATGGAAGTTGGGATGGAAGTTGGGCTGGAAATTGGGTTGGAAGTTGGGTTGGAAGTTGAGATGGAAGTTGGGATGGAAGTTGGGCTGGAAATTGGGTTGGAAGTTGGGTTGG
This sequence comes from Penium margaritaceum, assembly GCA_023375785.1. Classification (NCBI taxonomy): domain Eukaryota; kingdom Viridiplantae; phylum Streptophyta; class Zygnematophyceae; order Desmidiales; family Peniaceae; genus Penium; species Penium margaritaceum. Next base: position 48,941 of record SZWC01003304.1, on the reverse strand, counting down.
AAGTTGAGATGGAAGTTGGGATGGAAGTTGGGCTGGAAATTGGGTTGGAAGTTGGGTTGGAAGTTGAGATGGAAGTTGGGATGGAAGTTGGGCTGGAAATTGGGTTGGAAGTTGGGTTGGAAGTTGAGATGGAAGTTGGGATGGAAGTTGGGCTGGAAATTGGGTTGGAAGTTGGGTTGGAAGTTGAGATGGAAGTTGGGATGGAAGTTGGGCTGGAAATTGGGTTGGAAGTTGGGTTGGAAGTTGAGATGGAAGTTGGGATGGAAGTTGGGCTGGAAATTGGGTTGGAAGTTGGGTTGGAAGTTGAGATGGAAGTTGGGATGGAAGTTGGGCTGGAAATTGGGTTGGAAGTTGGGTTGGAAGTTGAGATGGAAGTTGGGATGGAAGTTGGGCTGGAAATTGGGTTGGAAGTTGGGTTGGAAGTTGAGATGGAAGTTGGGATGGAAGTTGGGCTGGAAATTGGGTTGGAAGTTGGGTTGGAAGTTGAGATGGAAGTTGGGATGGAAGTTGGGCTGGAAATTGGGTTGGAAGTTGGGTTGGAAGTTGAGATGGAAGTTGGGATGGAAGTTGGGCTGGAAATTGGGTTGGAAGTTGGGTTGGAAGTTGAGATGGAAGTTGGGATGGAAGTTGGGCTGGAAATTGGGTTGGAAGTTGGGTTGGAAGTTGAGATGGAAGTTGGGATGGAAGTTGGGCTGGAAATTGGGTTGGAAGTTGGGTTGGAAGTTGAGATGGAAGTTGGGATGGAAGTTGGGCTGGAAATTGGGTTGGAAGTTGGGTTGGAAGTTGAGATGGAAGTTGGGATGGAAGTTGGGCTGGAAATTGGGTTGGAAGTTGGGTTGGAAGTTGAGATGGAAGTTGGGATGGAAGTTGGGCTGGAAATTGGGTTGGAAGTTGGGTTGGAAGTTGAGATGGAAGTTGGGATGGAAGTTGGGCTGGAAATTGGGTTGGAAGTTGGGTTGGAAGTTGAGATGGAAGTTGGGATGGAAGTTGGGCTGGAAATTGGGTTGGAAGTTGGGTTGGAAGTTGAGATGGAAGTTGGGATGGAAGTTGGGCTGGAAATTGGGTTGGAAGTTGGGTTGGAAGTTGAGATGGAAGTTGGGATGGAAGTTGGGCTGGAAATTGGGTTGGAAGTTGGGTTGGAAGTTGAGATGGAAGTTGGGATGGAAGTTGGGCTGGAAATTGGGTTGGAAGTTGGGTTGGAAGTTGAGATGGAAGTTGGGATGGAAGTTGGGCTGGAAATTGGGTTGGAAGTTGGGTTGGAAGTTGAGATGGAAGTTGGGATGGAAGTTGGGCTGGAAATTGGGTTGGAAGTTGGGTTGGAAGTTGAGATGGAAGTTGGGATGGAAGTTGGGCTGGAAATTGGGTTGGAAGTTGGGTTGGAAGTTGAGATGGAAGTTGGGATGGAAGTTGGGCTGGAAATTGGGTTGGAAGTTGGGTTGGAAGTTGAGATGGAAGTTGGGATGGAAGTTGGGCTGGAAATTGGGTTGGAAGTTGGGTTGGAAGTTGAGATGGAAGTTGGGATGGAAGTTGGGCTGGAAATTGGGTTGGAAGTTGGGTTGGAAGTTGAGATGGAAGTTGGGATGGAAGTTGGGCTGGAAATTGGGTTGGAAGTTGGGTTGGAAGTTGAGATGGAAGTTGGGATGGAAGTTGGGCTGGAAATTGGGTTGGAAGTTGGGTTGGAAGTTGAGATGGAAGTTGGGATGGAAGTTGGGCTGGAAATTGGGTTGGAAGTTGGGTTGGAAGTTGAGATGGAAGTTGGGATGGAAGTTGGGCTGGAAATTGGGTTGGAAGTTGGGTTGGAAGTTGAGATGGAAGTTGGGATGGAAGTTGGGCTGGAAATTGGGTTGGAAGTTGGGTTGGAAGTTGAGATGGAAGTTGGGATGGAAGTTGGGCTGGAAATTGGGTTGGAAGTTGGGTTGGAAGTTGAGATGGAAGTTGGGATGGAAGTTGGGCTGGAAATTGGGTTGGAAGTTGGGTTGGAAGTTGAGATGGAAGTTGGGATGGAAGTTGGGCTGGAAATTGGGTTGGAAGTTGGGTTGGAAGTTGGGATGGAAGTTGGGCTTGAAATTGGGTTGGAAGTTGGGTTGGAAGTTGGGCTGGATGTTGGGTTGGAATTTGGGTTGGAAGTTGGGTTGGAAGTTGGGTTGGAAGTTGGGTTGGAAGATGAGTTTGAAGTTGGGATGGAAGTTGGGATCGAAGTTGGGTTGGAAGTTGGGTTGGAAATTGGGATGGAAGTTGGGATGGAAGTTGGGTTGGAAGTTGGATTTGAAGTTCAGTGAGAGTTGGGGTTGGAAGTTTGGCTGGAAGCTGGGTTGGAAGCTTGGTTGGAAAACGGGTTGGAAGTTGGGTTGGAAATTGAGTTCGAAGTTGGGATGGAAGTTGGTTTGGAAATTGGATTGGAAGTTGGGATGGATGTTGGGTTTGAATTTAGGTTGGAAGTTGGGTTGGAAGCTGGGTTGGAAGATGGGTTGCAAGTTAATTTCGAAGCTGGGATGGGAGTTTGGATAGAAATTGGGTTGGAAGTTGGGTTGGACGTTGGGTTGAAAGTTGGGTTGCAAGTTGGGTTGCAAGTTGGGTTGGAAGTTGGGCTGGACGTTGGGTTAGAAGTTGAGTTCAAAGTTGGGATGGAAGCTGAGATGGAAGTTGGAATGGAAGTTGGGATGGAAGTTGGGCTGGAAGTTGGGTTGGAAGTTGGGTTGGAAGATGGGTTGGAAGTTTGGTTGGAAGTTGAGTTCGAAGTTGGGATGGAAGTTGGGATGGCAGTTGGGTTGGAAGTTGGGATGAAAGTTGGGTTGAAAGTTGGGTTGGAAGTTGGGTTGGAAGTTGTGTTGGAAGATGGGTTGGAAGTTGGGTTGGAAGTCTGGTCGGAAGTTTGGTTGGAAGTTGGGTTAAAAGTTGGGTTGGACGTTGGGTTGGAAGTTGGAGTGGAAGTTTGGTTGTAAGTTGGTCTGGAAATTGGGTTGGAAGTTGGGTTGGATTTTTGGATGGAAGTTGGGATGGAAGTCGGGATGGAAGTTGGGTTAGAAGTTGAGTTGGAAGTTGTGTTGGAAGTTCGGTTGAAAGTTTGGTTGGAAGTTATGTTGGAAGTTTGGTTGGAAGTTGGGTTAGAAGTTGGGTTGAAAGTTGGGTTGGAAGTTTGGTTGGAAGTTAGGCTACAAGTTGGGATGGAGGTTGGGTTGGAAGTTGGTTTGAAAATTGGGTTGGAAGTTGGGTGGGAAGTTGGAATGGAAGTTGGGTTAGAAGTTGGGTTGGAAGTTGGGCTGGAAGTTGGGTTCGACGTTGAGTTCAAAGTTGGGATGGACGTTGGGATGGAAGTTGGCTTGGAAGTTGAGTTGGAAGTTTGGATGGAATTTGGGATGGAAGTTATGTTGAAAGTTGTGTTGGAAGATGGGTTGGAAGTTGGGTTGGAAGTTTGGTTGGAAGTTGGGTTGGAAGTTGGGTTGGAATGTGGGTTTGAAGTTTGGTTCGATGTTTGGTTGGAAGTTGCGTAGGAAGTTGGGTTAGAAGTTGAGTTCGTAGGTGGGATGGAAGTAAGGATGGAAGTTGGGTTGGAAATTGGGATGGAAGTTGGGATGGAAGTTGGGTTGGAAGGTGGGTTTGAAGTTGGGTTGGAAGCTGGGTTGGAAGTTGGGTTGAAAGTTGGGTCGGAATTTGGGTTGGAAGTTGGGATGGTAGTTGGGATGGAAGTTTGGATGGATGTTGGGTTGGAATAGAGGATGGAATTTGGGTTCAACGTTGGGTTGGAAGTTGGATTGGAAGTTGGGTTGGAAGTTGGGTTGGAAGTTGGGTTGGAAGTTGGGTTGGAAGTTGGGTTGGAATTTGGGTTGCAAGTTGGGTTGGAATTTGCGTTGGAAGTCCGGTTGGAAGTTGGGTTGGATGTTCGGGTGGAAGTTGGGTTGGAAGCTGGGTTGGAAGTTCGATTGGAAGTTGAGTTGGAGGTTGGGTTGGAAATTGGGTTCGAAGTTGGGATGGAAGTTGGATTGTAATTTGGGTTGGAAGTTGTGTTGGTAGTTGGGTTGGAACTTGGGTTGGAAGTTGGGTTGGAAGCTGCGTTGGAAGTTGGGTTGAAAGTTGCGTTGGAAGTGTGGTTGGAAGTTGGGTTGGAAGTTGGGTTGAATGTTGAGTTCAAAGTTGGGATGGAAGTATTGTTGGAAGTTGGGATGTAAGTGGGGATGAAAGTTGGGTTAGAAGTTGGGTTGGAAGTTGGGTTGGAAATTGGGTTGGAAGTTGGGTTGGAAGTTTGGTTGGAAGTTGGGTTGGAAATTGGGTTGGAAGTTGGGATGGAAGCTGGGATGGAAGGTGGGTTGGAAGTTGGGATGGAAGTTGGGGTGGAAGTTGGGTTGGAAGTTGGGTTGGAAGTTGGGTTGGAAGCTGGGTTG
>SZWC01003304.1:29312-42477 GCA_023375785.1 Penium margaritaceum | reverse complement strand
TGGAAGTTGGGATGGAAGTTGGGATGGAAGTTGGGTTGGAAGTTGGGTTGGAAGTTGGGCTGGAAGTTGGGTTGGAAGTTGGGTTGGTAGTTGGGCTGGAAGTTGAGTTCAAAGTTTGGATGGAAGGTGGGATGGCAGTTGGGTTGGAAGTTGGGATAGAATTTGGGTTGGATGTTTGGTTGGAAGTTGAGTTGTAAGTTGGGTTGGAAGTTGAGTTCGAAGTTGGGATGGAAGTTGGGATGTGAGTTGGATTGGAAGTTGGGTTGGAAGTTGGGATGAAAGTTGGGTCGGAAATTGGGTTGGAAGCTGGGTTTGAAGTTGGGTTGGAAGATGGGTTGGAAGTTGGGTTGGAAGTCTGGTTGGAATTTGGGTTTGAAGTTGGGCAAAAAGTTCGGTTGGAAGTTGGGTTGGAAGTTGATATGGAAGTTTGGTGTAAAGTTGGTCTGGAAATTGGGTTGGAAGTTGGGTTGGAATTTGGGTTGGAATTTCGGATAAAAGTTGGGATGGAAGTTGGGTAAGAAGTTGATTTGGAAGTTGTGTTGGAAGTTGGGTTGGAAGTTGGGTTGGAACTTGTGTTGGAAGTTGGGTTGGAAGTTCGGTTGGAAGTTGGATTGAAAGTAGGATTGGAAGTTGGGTTGGAAACTGGGTGGGAAGTTGGGTTGAAAGTTGGGTTAGAAGTTGAATTAGAAGTTGGGTTGGAAGTTGGGTTGGATGTTGAGTTCAAAGTTGGGATGGAAGCTGGGATGGAAGTTGATTTGGAAGTTGAGTTGGAAGTTTGGATGGAAGTTGGGATGGAAGTTCGGTTGGAAGTTGGGTTGGAAGATGCGTTGGAAGTTTGGTTGGAAGTTTGGTTGGAAGTTGGGTTGGAAGTTGGGTTGGAATTTAGGTTTGAATTTTGGTTGGAAGTTTTGCTTGAAGTTGCGTTGGAAGTTGGGTTAGAAGTTGAGTTCGAAGGTGGGATGGAAGTTGGGATGGAAGTTGGGTTGGAAGTTGGGATGGAAGTTGGGATGGAAGTTTGGTTGTAAGTTGGGTTTGAAGTTGGGTTGGAAGTTGTGTTGGAACTTGGGTTGGAAGATGGGTTGGAAGTTGGGATGGAAGTTGGGTTAGAAGTTGAGTTGGAAGCTGGGTTGGAAATTTCCGTTGGAAGTTTGGTTGGATGTTGGGTTGGAAGTTGGGTTGCAAGTTGTGGTTGAAAATGGGTTACAAGTCAAGTTGGAAGTTTGGATGGGAGTTGGGAGGGAAGTTGGGTTGGAAGGTGGGTTGGAAGTTGGGTTGGAAGTTGGGTTGGAAGTTGAGTTCGAAGTTGGGATGGAAGTTGGGATGGAAGTTGGGTTGGAAGTTGGGATGGAAGTTTGGATGGATGCTGGGTTGGAAGTTAGGATGGAATTTGGGTTAAAAGATGGGTTGGAAGTTGGATTGGAAGTTGGGTTGGAAGTTGGGTTGGAAGTTGGGTTGGAAGTTGGGTTGGAAGTTGGGTTGGAAGTTGGGTCGGAAGTTGGGTTGCAAGTTAGGTTCGAAGATGGGATGGGAGTTGGAATGGAAGTTGGGTTGGAAGTTGGGTTCGAAGTTGGGTTGGAAGGTGGGATGGAAGTTGGGTTGGAAGTTGGGATGGAAGTTGGGCTGGAAGTTGGGTTGGAAGTTGGGATGGAAGTTGGGCTGGAAGTTGGGTTGGAAGTTGGGATGGAAGTTGGGCTGGAAGTTGGGTTGGAAGTTGGGATGGAAGTTGGGCTGGAAGTTGGGTTGGAAGTTGGGATGGAAGTTGGGCTGGAAGTTGGGTTGGAAGTTGGGATGGAAGTTGGGCTGGAAGTTGGGTTGGAAGTTGGGATGGAAGTTGGGCTGGAAGTTGGGTTGGAAGTTGGGATGGAAGTTGGGCTGGAAGTTGGGTTGGAAGTTGGGATGGAAGTTGGGCTGGAAGTTGGGTTGGAAGTTGGGATGGAAGTTGGGCTGGAAGTTGGGTTGGAAGTTGGGATGGAAGTTGGGCTGGAAGTTGGGTTGGAAGTTGGGATGGAAGTTGGGCTGGAAGTTGGGTTGGAAGTTGGGATGGAAGTTGGGCTGGAAGTTGGGTTGGAAGTTGGGATGGAAGTTGGGCTGGAAGTTGGGTTGGAAGTTGGGATGGAAGTTGGGCTGGAAGTTGGGTTGGAAGTTGGGATGGAAGTTGGGCTGGAAGTTGGGTTGGAAGTTGGGATGGAAGTTGGGCTGGAAGTTGGGTTGGAAGTTGGGATGGAAGTTGGGCTGGAAGTTGGGTTGGAAGTTGGGATGGAAGTTGGGCTGGAAGTTGGGTTGGAAGTTGGGATGGAAGTTGGGCTGGAAGTTGGGTTGGAAGTTGGGTTCGAAGTTTGGATGGAAGTTGGGATGGCAGTTGGGTTGGAAGTTGGGATGGAAGTTGGGCTGGAAGTTGGGTTGGAAGTTGGGTTGAACGTTGGGTTGGAAGTTGAGTTCGATGTTGGGATGGAAGTTGGGATGTGAGTTGGGTTGGATGTTGGGCTGGAAGTTGGGATGAAAGTTGGGTTGGAAATTGGGTTGGAAGCTGGGTTGGAAGTTGGGTTGGAAGATGGGTTGGAAGTTGGGTTCGAAGTCTGGTTGATATTTGGGTTGGAAGTTGGGTTAAAAGTTGGGTTGGAAGTTGGGTTGGAAGTTGATGTGGAAGTTTGGTTGAACGCTGGTCTGGAAATTGGGTTGGAAGTTGGGTTGGAAGTTGGGTTGGAATTTCGGATGGAAGTAAGGATGGAATTTGGGATGGAAGTTGGGGAAGAAGTTGAGTTGGAAGTTGTGTTGGAAGTTGGATTGGAAGTTGGGTTGGAAGTTGTGTTGGAAGTTGGGTTGGAAGTTCGGTTGGAATTTGGATTGAAAGTTGGATTGGAAGTTGGGTTGGAAAGAGGGTGGGAAGTTGGGTTGAAAGGTGGGTTAGAAGTTGGGTTAGAAGTTGGGTTGGAAGTTGGGTTGGAGGTTGAGTTCAAAGTTAGGATGGAAGCTGGGATGGAAGTTCGGTTGGAAGTTGGGTTGGAAGTTTGGTTGGAAGTTGGGCTGGACGTTGGGTTGGAATGTGGGTCGGAATTTTGGTTGGAAGTTTTGTTGGAAGTTGCGTTGGAAGTTGGGCTAGAAGTTGAGTTCGAAGGTGGGATGGAAGTTGGGATGGAATTTGGGTTGGAAGTTGGGATGGAAGTTGGGTTGGAAGTTGGTTTGGAAGTTGGGATGGAAGTTTGGATGGATGCTGGGTTCGACGTTAGGATGGAATTTGGGTTAAAAGTTGGATTGGAATTTGGATCTGAAGTTGGGTTGGAAGTTGGGTTGGAAGTTGGGTTGGAAGTTGGGTTAGAAGTTGGGTTGGATTTTTTTTGTTGGAAGTTGAGCAAAAGTGGGTTGCAAGTTAGGTTCGAAGTTGGGATGGGCGTTGGGATGGAAGTTGGGTTGGAAGTTAGGTTGGAAGTTAGGTTGGAAGTTGGGTTGGAAGTTGGGTTGGAAGTTTGGTTGAAAGTTGGGTTGGTAGTTGGGCTGGAAGTTGGGTTGGAAGCTTGGTTGGAAGTTGGGATAGAAGTTGGGATGGAGGTTGGGTTGGAAGTTGGTTTGGAAGTTGGGTTGGAAGCTGGGTGGGAAGTTGGGTTGCAATTTGGGTTTGAAGTTGGGTTGGAAGTTGGGTTGGAAGTTCGGTTGGAAGTTGAGTTCAGAGTTGGGATGGAGGTTGGGATGGAAGCTGGGTTGGAAGTTGAGTTGGAAGTTTGCATGGAAGTTGGGATGGAAGTTATGTTGAAAGTTGGGTTGGAAGTTGGGTTGGAAGTTGGGTTGGAAGTTGGGTTGCGAGTTAAGTTCGAAGTTCGGATGGGAGTTGGGATGGAAGTGTGGTTGGAAGTTGGGTTGGAAGTCAGGTTGGAATCTGGGTTGGAAGTTGGGTCGGAAGTTGGGTTGGAAGTTGGGTTGGAAGTTGGATTGGAAGTTGGGATGGAAGTTGGAATGGAAGTTGGGATGGAAGTTGGGCTGGAAGTTGGGTTGGTAGTTGGGTTGGATGTTGGGTTGGAAGTTGAGTTCGAAGTTGGGATGGAAGTTGGGATGGCAGTTGGGCTGGAAGTTGGGATGGAAGTTGGGCTGGAAGTTGGGTTGGTAGTTGGGTTGGATGTTGGGTTGGAAGTTGAGTTCGAAGTTGGGATGGAAGTTGGGATGGCAGTTGGGCTGGAAGTTGGGATGGAAGTTGGGCTGGAAGTTGGGTTGGTAGTTGGGTTGGATGTTGGGTTGGAAGTTGAGTTCGAAGTTGGGATGGAAGTTGGGATGGCAGTTGGGCTGGAAGTTGGGATGGAAGTTGGGCTGGAAGTTGGGTTGGTAGTTGGGTTGGATGTTGGGTTGGAAGTTGAGTTCGAAGTTGGGATGGAAGTTGGGATGGCAGTTGGGCTGGAAGTTGGGATGGAAGTTGGGCTGGAAGTTGGGTTGGTAGTTGGGTTGGATGTTGGGTTGGAAGTTGAGTTCGAAGTTGGGATGGAAGTTGGGATGGCAGTTGGGCTGGAAGTTGGGATGGAAGTTGGGCTGGAAGTTGGGTTGGTAGTTGGGTTGGATGTTGGGTTGGAAGTTGAGTTCGAAGTTGGGATGGAAGTTGGGATGGCAGTTGGGCTGGAAGTTGGGATGGAAGTTGGGCTGGAAGTTGGGTTGGTAGTTGGGTTGGATGTTGGGTTGGAAGTTGAGTTCGAAGTTGGGATGGAAGTTGGGATGGCAGTTGGGCTGGAAGTTGGGATGGAAGTTGGGCTGGAAGTTGGGTTGGTAGTTGGGTTGGATGTTGGGTTGGAAGTTGAGTTCGAAGTTGGGATGGAAGTTGGGATGGCAGTTGGGCTGGAAGTTGGGATGGAAGTTGGGCTGGAAGTTGGGTTGGTAGTTGGGTTGGATGTTGGGTTGGAAGTTGAGTTCGAAGTTGGGATGGAAGTTGGGATGGCAGTTGGGCTGGAAGTTGGGATGGAAGTTGGGCTGGAAGTTGGGTTGGTAGTTGGGTTGGATGTTGGGTTGGAAGTTGAGTTCGAAGTTGGGATGGAAGTTGGGATGGCAGTTGGGCTGGAAGTTGGGATGGAAGTTGGGCTGGAAGTTGGGTTGGTAGTTGGGTTGGATGTTGGGTTGGAAGTTGAGTTCGAAGTTGGGATGGAAGTTGGGATGGCAGTTGGGCTGGAAGTTGGGATGGAAGTTGGGCTGGAAGTTGGGTTGGTAGTTGGGTTGGATGTTGGGTTGGAAGTTGAGTTCGAAGTTGGGATGGAAGTTGGGATGGCAGTTGGGCTGGAAGTTGGGATGGAAGTTGGGCTGGAAGTTGGGTTGGTAGTTGGGTTGGATGTTGGGTTGGAAGTTGAGTTCGAAGTTGGGATGGAAGTTGGGATGGCAGTTGGGCTGGAAGTTGGGATGGAAGTTGGGCTGGAAGTTGGGTTGGTAGTTGGGTTGGATGTTGGGTTGGAAGTTGAGTTCGAAGTTGGGATGGAAGTTGGGATGGCAGTTGGGCTGGAAGTTGGGATGGAAGTTGGGCTGGAAGTTGGGTTGGTAGTTGGGTTGGATGTTGGGTTGGAAGTTGAGTTCGAAGTTGGGATGGAAGTTGGGATGGCAGTTGGGCTGGAAGTTGGGATGGAAGTTGGGCTGGAAGTTGGGTTGGTAGTTGGGTTGGATGTTGGGTTGGAAGTTGAGTTCGAAGTTGGGATGGAAGTTGGGATGGCAGTTGGGCTGGAAGTTGGGATGGAAGTTGGGCTGGAAGTTGGGTTGGTAGTTGGGTTGGATGTTGGGTTGGAAGTTGAGTTCGAAGTTGGGATGGAAGTTGGGATGGCAGTTGGGCTGGAAGTTGGGATGGAAGTTGGGCTGGAAGTTGGGTTGGTAGTTGGGTTGGATGTTGGGTTGGAAGTTGAGTTCGAAGTTGGGATGGAAGTTGGGATGGCAGTTGGGCTGGAAGTTGGGATGGAAGTTGGGCTGGAAGTTGGGTTGGTAGTTGGGTTGGATGTTGGGTTGGAAGTTGAGTTCGAAGTTGGGATGGAAGTTGGGATGGCAGTTGGGCTGGAAGTTGGGATGGAAGTTGGGCTGGAAGTTGGGTTGGTAGTTGGGTTGGATGTTGGGTTGGAAGTTGAGTTCGAAGTTGGGATGGAAGTTGGGATGGCAGTTGGGCTGGAAGTTGGGATGGAAGTTGGGCTGGAAGTTGGGTTGGTAGTTGGGTTGGATGTTGGGTTGGAAGTTGAGTTCGAAGTTGGGATGGAAGTTGGGATGGCAGTTGGGCTGGAAGTTGGGATGGAAGTTGGGCTGGAAGTTGGGTTGGTAGTTGGGTTGGATGTTGGGTTGGAAGTTGAGTTCGAAGTTGGGATGGAAGTTGGGATGGCAGTTGGGCTGGAAGTTGGGATGGAAGTTGGGCTGGAAGTTGGGTTGGTAGTTGGGTTGGATGTTGGGTTGGAAGTTGAGTTCGAAGTTGGGATGGAAGTTGGGATGGCAGTTGGGCTGGAAGTTGGGATGGAAGTTGGGCTGGAAGTTGGGTTGGTAGTTGGGTTGGATGTTGGGTTGGAAGTTGAGTTCGAAGTTGGGATGGAAGTTGGGATGGCAGTTGGGCTGGAAGTTGGGATGGAAGTTGGGCTGGAAGTTGGGTTGGTAGTTGGGTTGGATGTTGGGTTGGAAGTTGAGTTCGAAGTTGGGATGGAAGTTGGGATGGCAGTTGGGCTGGAAGTTGGGATGGAAGTTGGGCTGGAAGTTGGGTTGGTAGTTGGGTTGGATGTTGGGTTGGAAGTTGAGTTCGAAGTTGGGATGGAAGTTGGGATGGCAGTTGGGCTGGAAGTTGGGATGGAAGTTGGGCTGGAAGTTGGGTTGGTAGTTGGGTTGGATGTTGGGTTGGAAGTTGAGTTCGAAGTTGGGATGGAAGTTGGGATGGCAGTTGGGCTGGAAGTTGGGATGGAAGTTGGGCTGGAAGTTGGGTTGGTAGTTGGGTTGGATGTTGGGTTGGAAGTTGAGTTCGAAGTTGGGATGGAAGTTGGGATGGCAGTTGGGCTGGAAGTTGGGATGGAAGTTGGGCTGGAAGTTGGGTTGGTAGTTGGGTTGGATGTTGGGTTGGAAGTTGAGTTCGAAGTTGGGATGGAAGTTGGGATGGCAGTTGGGCTGGAAGTTGGGATGGAAGTTGGGCTGGAAGTTGGGTTGGTAGTTGGGTTGGATGTTGGGTTGGAAGTTGAGTTCGAAGTTGGGATGGAAGTTGGGATGGCAGTTGGGCTGGAAGTTGGGATGGAAGTTGGGCTGGAAGTTGGGTTGGTAGTTGGGTTGGATGTTGGGTTGGAAGTTGAGTTCGAAGTTGGGATGGAAGTTGGGATGGCAGTTGGGCTGGAAGTTGGGATGGAAGTTGGGCTGGAAGTTGGGTTGGTAGTTGGGTTGGATGTTGGGTTGGAAGTTGAGTTCGAAGTTGGGATGGAAGTTGGGATGGCAGTTGGGCTGGAAGTTGGGATGGAAGTTGGGCTGGAAGTTGGGTTGGTAGTTGGGTTGGATGTTGGGTTGGAAGTTGAGTTCGAAGTTGGGATGGAAGTTGGGATGGCAGTTGGGCTGGAAGTTGGGATGGAAGTTGGGCTGGAAGTTGGGTTGGTAGTTGGGTTGGATGTTGGGTTGGAAGTTGAGTTCGAAGTTGGGATGGAAGTTGGGATGGCAGTTGGGCTGGAAGTTGGGATGGAAGTTGGGCTGGAAGTTGGGTTGGTAGTTGGGTTGGATGTTGGGTTGGAAGTTGAGTTCGAAGTTGGGATGGAAGTTGGGATGGCAGTTGGGCTGGAAGTTGGGATGGAAGTTGGGCTGGAAGTTGGGTTGGTAGTTGGGTTGGATGTTGGGTTGGAAGTTGAGTTCGAAGTTGGGATGGAAGTTGGGATGGCAGTTGGGCTGGAAGTTGGGATGGAAGTTGGGCTGGAAGTTGGGTTGGTAGTTGGGTTGGATGTTGGGTTGGAAGTTGAGTTCGAAGTTGGGATGGAAGTTGGGATGGCAGTTGGGCTGGAAGTTGGGATGGAAGTTGGGCTGGAAGTTGGGTTGGTAGTTGGGTTGGATGTTGGGTTGGAAGTTGAGTTCGAAGTTGGGATGGAAGTTGGGATGGCAGTTGGGCTGGAAGTTGGGATGGAAGTTGGGCTGGAAGTTGGGTTGGTAGTTGGGTTGGATGTTGGGTTGGAAGTTGAGTTCGAAGTTGGGATGGAAGTTGGGATGGCAGTTGGGCTGGAAGTTGGGATGGAAGTTGGGCTGGAAGTTGGGTTGGTAGTTGGGTTGGATGTTGGGTTGGAAGTTGAGTTCGAAGTTGGGATGGAAGTTGGGATGGAAGTTGGGATGGAAGTTGGGATGGAAGTTGGGATGGAAAATGGGATGGATGTTGGGATGGAAGTTGGGTTGCAAGTTGGGTTGGAAGGTTGGGTTGGAATTTGGATTGGAAGTTGAGTTGGAATCGGTTTTGAAGTTGGGTTTAAAGTTGGGTTGGATGTTGGGATGGAAGTTGGGTTGGAAGTTGGGTTGGAAGTTGGGTTGCAAATTGGGTTGCAAGTTGGGTTGGAAGTTGGGTTGGAAGTTGGGTTGGATGTTGCGTTGGAGGTTGGGTTGGAAATTGGGTTGGAAGTTGGGTTGAAGGTTGGGTTGGAAGTTGGGTTGGAAGTTGGTTTGGAATTTGGGTTCAATGTTGGGTTGGAAATTGGGTTGGAAGTTTGGATGGAAGTTGGGATGGAAGTTGGGATGGAAGTTGGGATGGAAGTTGGGTTGGAAGTTGGGTTGAATGTTGAGTTCGAAGTTGAGTTGGAAGTTGGGTTGGAAGTTAGGTTGGAAGTTAGGTTGGAAGTTAGGTTGGACGTTCCGTTGGAAGTTGGTTTGGACGTTGGGTTGGAAGTAAAGCTGGAAGTTGGGTTAGACATTGGGTTGGAAGTGGGGTTTGAATTTGATTGAAAGGTCGGTTGGAAGCTGGTTTGAAGCTGGGTTGGAAGTTGGTTTGGAAGTTGGGATGGAAGTTGGGATGGAAGTTGGGTCGGAAGTTGGGTTGGAAGTTGGGTTGGAAGTTGGGTTGGAAGTTTGGTTTTAAGTTCGGTTCGAAGTTGAGTCAGAGATTGGGTTGGAAGTTGGGATGGAAGTTGAAATGGAAGTTAGGATGGAAGTTGGGATGGACGTTGGGATGGAAGTTGGGATGGCAGTCAAGTTGAAAATTGGGTTGGCAATTGGGTTGGATGTTGGGTTGGATGTTAGGTTGGAAGTTGGGTTGGAAGTTGGGTTGGGAGTTGAGTTGGAAGTTGGGTTGAGAGTTGGGTTGGAAGTTGGGTTGAAATTTGGGTTGGAAATTTGGTTGGAATCTCGGATGGAAGTTCGTATGTTGGGATGGATGTTGGGATGGAAAATGGGATGGAAGTTGGGATGGAAGTTGGGTTGGAAGTTGGGATGGAAGTTGGGTTGGAAGTTGGGATGGAAGTTGGGTCGCAAGATGAGTTTCAAGTTGGGTTGCGAGTTGGGTTGGAAGTTGGTTTGGGTGTTGCGTTGGAAGTTGGGTTGGAAATTGGGTTGGAAGTTGGGTTGGAAGTTGGGTTGGAAGTTGGGTTTGAAGTTGGTTTGGAAGTTAAGTTGGAAGATGAGTTGGAAGGTGGGATGGATGATGGGATGCAAGTGGGGATGGAAGTCGGGATGGAAGTTGGGTTGAAAGTTGGGTTAGATGTTGCGTTGGAATTTGGGTTGGAAGTTGGGTTGGAAGTTGGGTAAGACATTGGGTTGGAAGATGGGTCAGAAGTTGGGTTGGAAGTTGGGTTGGAAGTTAGGTTGGAAGTTGGTTTGGAAGTTGGGTTGGAAGTTGGGTTGGAAGTTGGGATGGAAGTTGGGATGAAAGTTGGGATGGAAGTTCGGATGGAAGTTGGGTTGGAAGTTGGGTTGGAAGTTGAAGTGGAAGTTGGGTTAGAAGTTGGGTGGGAATTTGGGTTGGAAGTTGGTCTGGAAGTTGGGTTGGAAGTTGGGTTGAAAGTTGGGTTGGAAGTTGGGTTGGAAGTTGGGTTAAAACGTTGGTTGGAAGTTGGGTTGGATGTTGGGATGAAAGTTGGGTTTGAAGTTGGGTTGAAAGTTGGGTTGGAAGTTGGGTTGGAAGTTGGGTTAAAACGTTGGTTGGAAGTTGGGTTGGATGTTGGGATGAAAGTTGGGTTTGAAGTTGGGTTGAAAGTTGGGTTGGAAGTTGGGTTGGAAGTTGGGTTAAAACGTTGGTTGGAAGTTGGGTTGGATGTTGGGATGAAAGTTGGGTTTGAAGTTGGGTTGAAAGTTGGGTTGGAAGTTGGGTTGGAAGTTGGGTTAAAACGTTGGTTGGAAGTTGGGTTGGATGTTGGGATGAAAGTTGGGTTTGAAGTTGGGTTGAAAGTTGGGTTGGAAGTTGGGTTGGAAGTTGGGTTAAAACGTTGGTTGGAAGTTGGGTTGGATGTTGGGATGAAAGTTGGGTTTGAAGTTGGGTTGAAAGTTGGGTTGGAAGTTGGGTTGGAAGTTGGGTTAAAACGTTGGTTGGAAGTTGGGTTGGATGTTGGGATGAAAGTTGGGTTTGAAGTTGGGTTGAAAGTTGGGTTGGAAGTTGGGTTGGAAGTTGGGTTAAAACGTTGGTTGGAAGTTGGGTTGGATGTTGGGATGAAAGTTGGGTTTGAAGTTGGGTTGAAAGTTGGGTTGGAAGTTGGGTTGGAAGTTGGGTTAAAACGTTGGTTGGAAGTTGGGTTGGATGTTGGGATGAAAGTTGGGTTTGAAGTTGGGTTGAAAGTTGGGTTGGAAGTTGGGTTGGAAGTTGGGTTAAAACGTTGGTTGGAAGTTGGGTTGGATGTTGGGATGAAAGTTGGGTTTGAAGTTGGGTTGAAAGTTGGGTTGGAAGTTGGGTTGGAAGTTGGGTTAAAACGTTGGTTGGAAGTTGGGTTGGATGTTGGGATGAAAGTTGGGTTTGAAGTTGGGTTGAAAGTTGGGTTGGAAGTTGGGTTGGAAGTTGGGTTAAAACGTTGGTTGGAAGTTGGGTTGGATGTTGGGATGAAAGTTGGGTTTGAAGTTGGGTTGAAAGTTGGGTTGGAAGTTGGGTTGGAAGTTGGGTTAAAACGTTGGTTGGAAGTTGGGTTGGATGTTGGGATGAAAGTTGGGTTTGAAGTTGGGTTGAAAGTTGGGTTGGAAGTTGGGTTGGAAGTTGGGTTAAAACGTTGGTTGGAAGTTGGGTTGGATGTTGGGATGAAAGTTGGGTTTGAAGTTGGGTTGAAAGTTGGGTTGGAAGTTGGGTTGGAAGTTGGGTTAAAACGTTGGTTGGAAGTTGGGTTGGATGTTGGGATGAAAGTTGGGTTTGAAGTTGGGTTGAAAGTTGGGTTGGAAGTTGGGTTGGAAGTTGGGTTAAAACGTTGGTTGGAAGTTGGGTTGGATGTTGGGATGAAAGTTGGGTTTGAAGTTGGGTTGAAAGTTGGGTTGGAAGTTGGGTTGGAAGTTGGGTTAAAACGTTGGTTGGAAGTTGGGTTGGATGTTGGGATGAAAGTTGGGTTTGAAGTTGGGTTGAAAGTTGGGTTGGAAGTTGGGTTGGAAGTTGGGTTAAAACGTTGGTTGGAAGTTGGGTTGGATGTTGGGATGAAAGTTGGGTTTGAAGTTGGGTTGAAAGTTGGGTTGGAAGTTGGGTTGGAAGTTGGGTTAAAACGTTGGTTGGAAGTTGGGTTGGATGTTGGGATGAAAGTTGGGTTTGAAGTTGGGTTGAAAGTTGGGTTGGAAGTTGGGTTGGAAGTTGGGTTAAAACGTTGGTTGGAAGTTGGGTTGGATGTTGGGATGAAAGTTGGGTTTGAAGTTGGGTTGAAAGTTGGGTTGGAAGTTGGGTTGGAAGTTGGGTTAAAACGTTGGTTGGAAGTTGGGTTGGATGTTGGGATGAAAGTTGGGTTTGAAGTTGGGTTGAAAGTTGGGTTGGAAGTTGGGTTGGAAGTTGGGTTGCAAGTTGGGTTGGAAGTTGGGCTGGAAGTTGGGTTGGAAGTTGGGTTGCAAGTTGGGTTGGAAGTTGGGCTGGAAGTTGGTTTGGAAGTTGCGTTTGAAGTTGGGTTGAAAGTTGGGTTGTAAACTTGGGCTGGAAATTGGGTTGGAAGTTGGGTTGAAAGTTGAGTTGAAAATTGGGTTGGAAGCTGGTTTTAAAGTTGGGTTGGAACTTGGTTTGGAAGTTGAGGTGGAAGTTGGGATGGAAGCTGGGATGGAAGTTGGGATGGAAGTTTGGTTGCAAGTCGGGTTAGAAGTTGGGTTGGAAGTTGGGTCGGAAGTTGGGTTAAACGTTCGGTTTGAAGTTGAGTTGGAAGTTGGGCTGGAAGTTGGGATTGAAGTTGGGATGGAAGTTAGGATGGAAGTTGGGATGGAATTGGATTGAAAGTTGCATTGGAATTTGGGTTGGAATTTGGGTGGGAAGTTCCGTTGGATGTTGGGTTGGTAGTTGGGTTGGAAGTTGCGTTGGGAGTTGGGTTGGAAGTTGGGTTAAACGTTGGGTTGGAAGTTGGGTTGGAAGTTGGGATGGCAGTTGGGATAGAAGTTGGGATGGAAGTTGGGATGGAAGTTGGGATGGAAATTGGTATGGAAGTTGGGTTACAAGTTGGGTTTCAAGTTGGGTTGGAAGTTGGGTTGGAACTGGGTTGGAAGTTGGTTTGGAAGGTGGGTTGGAAGTTGGGATGGATGTTGGGTTGGGAGTTGAGCTGGAAGTTTGGTTGCAAGTTGGGTTGCAAGTTGGGTTGGAAGTTGGGTTGGATGTTGCGTTGGAACTTGGGTTGGAAATTGTGTTGGAAGTTGAATTGGAAGTTGGGTTGGAAGTTGGGTTGGAAGCTGGTTTGGAAGTTGGGTTGGAAGATGGGTTGGAAGTTGGGATGGAAGTTTGGATGGAAGTTGGGATGGAAGTTGGATTGGAAGTTGGGTTGGAAGTTGGACTGAAAGTTGGTTCAAAATCTGGGTTGGAAGTTGGGTTGGAAGGTGTGATGGAAGTTGGGTTGAAAGTTGGATTGGAAGTTGGGTTGGAAGTTGGGTTGGAAGTTGGGTTGGAAGTTGCGTTGGAAGTGGGGTCGGAAGTTGTGTTGAAAGTTCTGTTCAAAGTTGAGTTGGGTGTTGGGTTGGAAGTTGGGATGGAAGTTGGGATGGAAGTTAGGATGGAAAATGGGATGGAATTGGGTTGAAAGTTGGGTTGGAATTCGGGTTGGAAGTTGGGTTGGAAGTTGGGTTGGAAGTTGAGTTGGGAGTTTGGTTGGAAGTT
>SZWC01003304.1:7732-19831 GCA_023375785.1 Penium margaritaceum | reverse complement strand
AGTTGGGTTGGAAGTTGGGTTGGAAGTTGGATTGGAAGTTGGGTTGGAAGTTGGGTTGGAAGTTGGGTTGGAACTTGGGTTGGAAGTTGGGTTGAAGTTGGGTTGGAAGTTGGGTTGGAAGTTGGGTTGGAAGTTTGGTTGAAAGTTGGGTTGCAAGGTGGGTTGCAAGTTGGGTTGAAGGTTTGGTTGGAAGTTGGCTTGGAAGTTGGGTTGGAAGTTGGGTTGAAAGTTGGGTTGGAAGTTGGGTTGGAAGTTGGGTTGAAAGTTGGGATGAAACTTGGGTTCGAAGTTGGGTTGGAAGTTGGGATGGAAGTTGGGTTGGAAGTTGGGATGGAAGTTGGGTTAGAAATTGGGATGAAAGTTGGGTTTGAAGTTGGGTTGGATGTTGGATTGCTAGTTGGGTTTGACGTTGGGTTGGAATTTGGGTTGGAAGTTGGGTTAAACGTTTGGTTGGGAGTTGGGTTCGAAGTTGGGTCGAAGTTTGGCGGGAATTTGGGATTGAAGTTGGGTTGGACGTTGGGTTGGAAGTTGGGTTGGAAGTTGGGTTGGAAGTTGAGTTGGAAGTTCGGTTGGAAGTTGGGTTGGAAGTTTTGTTGGAAGTTGGGTCGAACGTTGGGATGGAAGGTGAGGTGAAAGTAGGGTTGGAAGTTGGGAAAGAAGTTGGGATGGAAGTTGGCATGGAAGTTAAGATGGAAGTTGGGATTGACGTTTGTATGGAAGTTGGGTTGGAAGTTGGGTTGGAAGTTGGGTTGGATGTTGGGATGGAAGTTGGGCTAGAAGTTGGGTTGGATGTTGGGTTGAAATTCGGGTTGTAAGCTGGGTTTGAAGTTGGGTTTGAAGTTGGGTTGGAAGTTGGGTTGGAAGTTGGGTTGGAAGTTGGCATGGAAGTTGGGATGGAAGTGGGGATGGAAGTTGGGTTGGAAGTTGGGTTGGAAGTTGGACTGGAAGTTGGCTTGAATGTTGGGTTCGAAGTTGGGTTAAAATTTGGATTGGAAGTTGGGTTGAAATTGGGTTGGAAGTTGGGTTGGAAGTTGGGTTGGAAGTGGGGATGCAAGTTTGGTTGGAAGTTGGATTGCAAGTTGGGTTTGAAGTGGGGTTGGAAGTTGGGTTGGAAGTGGGGATGCAAGTTTGGTTGGAAGTTGGATTGCAAGTTGGGTTTGAAGTTGGGTTGGAAGTTGGGTTGGAAATTGGGTTGGAAGTTGGGTTGGAAATTGGGTTGGAAGTTGGGTTGGAAGTTGATTGGAATTTTGGTTGGAAGTTGGGTTGGAAGTTGGGATGGAAGTTGCGATGGATGTTGGGTTGGAAGTTGGGTCGGAAGTTGAATTGGAAGTTGGGTTGGAATTTGGATTGGAAGTTGGGTCGGAAGTTGGGTTGGAAGTTGGATCGGAAGTTGGCTTGGAAGTTGGGTTGGGAGTTCTGTTGGAAATTGGTTTGGAAGCTAAGTTGGAAGTTGGGATGGAAGTTGGGATGGAAGTTTGGATGGAAGTTGGGTTGAAAGTTGGGTTGGAAGTTGGGTTGGAAGTTGGGTTTATAGCTGGGTTGGAAGCTAGGTTGGAGGTTGGGTTGAAATTTGGGTTGGAAGTTGAGTTTGAAGTTTGGATAAGGTTGGGATGGAATTTGGGATGGAACTTGGGATGGAAGTTGGGATGGAAGCTAGGATGGAAAATGGGATGGAAGTTGGGTTGGAAGCTGGGTTGGAATTTGGGTTGGAAGTTGGGTTGAAATATGTGTTGGAAGTTGGGTTGAAATTTGGGTTGGAAGTTGTGTTGGAAGTTGGGTTGGAAGTTGGGATGGAAGTTGGGATGGAAGTTGGGTTGGAAGTTGGGTTGGGAATTGTGTTGGAAGTTGGATTAGAAGTTGGGTTGGAAGTTGGGCTGCCATTTCGGATGGAAGTTGGGTTTGAAATTGGATTGGAAGGTGGGTTGGAAGTTGGGTTGGATGTTTGGGCCAAATTTGATTGGAATTTTGGTTGAAAGTTGGGTTGGAATTTGGGATGGAAGTTGGGATGGAAGTTTGGATGGAAGTTGGGTTGGAAGTTCGGTTGGAAGTTGAATTGGATGTTGGGTTGGAATTTGGATCGGAAATTGGGTTGGAAGTTGGGTTCAAAGTTGGATTAGAAGTTGGGCTGGAAGTTGGGTTGGGATTTCTGTTGGAAGTTGGTTTGGAAGTTGGGTAGAAAGTTGGGTTGGAAGTTGGGATGGATGTAGGAATGATAGTTGGGATGGAACTTGGGATGGAAGTTAAGTTGGAAGTTGGGTTGGATGTTGGGTTGGAATTTGGGTTGATAGCTGGGTTGGAAGCTAGGTTGGAAGTTGGGTTGAAAATTGGGTTGGAAGTCGAGTTTGAAGTTTGGATAAGGTTGGGATGGAAGTTTGGATGGAACTTGGGATGGAGGTTGGGATGGAAGTTAGGATGGAAGATGGGATGGAAGTTGGGTTGGAAGCTGGGTTGGAATTTGGGTTTGAAGTTGGGTTGGAATTTGTGTTTGAGGTTGGGTTGAAATTTGGGTTCGAAGTTGTGTTGGAAGTTGGGTTGGACGTTGGGATGGAAGTTGGGATGGAACTTGGGTTGGAAGCTGGGTTGGAAATAGTGTTGGAAGCTGGATTAGAAGTTGGGTTGGAAGTTGGGTTGGCATTACGGTTGGAAGTTGGGTTGGAAATTGGGTTGGAAGTTGGGTTGGAAGTTGGGTTTAAAGTTGGGTTCAAAGTTGGGTTGGAAGTCGAGTTGGATGTTGGGATGGAAGTTGGGATGGATGTCGGGATGGAAGTTGGGATGGAGTTTGGGTTGGAAGTTGGGTTGGAAGTTGGGTTCAAAGTTGGATTGGTAGTTGGGTTGAAAGCTGGGTTGATAGTTGGGTTGAAAGTTGGGTTCGAAGTTGAGTTCGAAGTTGGGATGGAAGTTGGGATGGAAGTTGGGTTGGAAGTTGGGATAGAAGTTGGGATGGAAGTTGGGATGGAAGTTGGGTTGGAAGTTAGGTTGGAAGTTGGGTTGGAAGTTGGGTTGGAAGTTGAGTTGGAAGTTGGGTTGAAAGTTGGGTTGGAAGTTGAGTTCAAAGTTGGGATGGAAGTTGGGATGGAAGTTGGGTTGGAAGTTGGGTTGAAAGTTGGGTTGGAAGTTGAGTTCAAAGTTGGGATGGAAGTTGGTATGGAAGTTGGGTTGGAAGTTGGGTTGGAAGTTGGGGTTGAAGTTGGGATGGATGTTGGGATGAAAGTTGGGATGGAAGTTGGGCTGGAAGTTGGGGTGGAAGTTGGGATGGAAGTTGGGTTGGAAGTTGGGATGAAAGTTGGATTGGAAGTTGGGTTGGATGTTGGATTGCTAGTTGGGTTGGAAGTTGGGTCGGAATTTGGATTGGAAGTTGGGTTAAAAGTTTGGTTGGGAGTTGGGTTTGAAGTTGGGTCGAAGTTTGGCGGGAAGTTGGGATGGAAGTTGGGATGGAAGTTTGGATGGAATTTGGGTTGGAAGTTGGGTTGGAAGTTGGGTTGGACGTTGGGTTGGAAGTTGGGTTGGATGTTGGGTTGGAAGTTGGGTTGGAAGTTGGGTTGGAAGTTGGGTTGGAAGTTTTGTTGGAAGTTGGGTTGAAATTTGGGCTGGAAGTTGAGTTGAAAGTAGGGTTCGAAGTTGGGATAGAAGTTGGGATGGAAGTTGGGATGTAAGTTAAGATGGAAGTTGGGATGGAAGTTTGGATGGAAGTTGGGTTGGAAGTTGGGTTGGAATTTCGGTTGGAAGTTGGGTTGGAAGTCGGGTTTGAAGTCAGGTTGGAAGATGGGTTGGAAATTGGGTTGGAAGTTGCGTTGGGAGTTGGATTGAAAGCTGGGTTGGAAGTCGGGTTAGAAGTTGGGTTGGAAGTTCGGTTGAACGTTGGGTTGGAAGTTTGGTTTTAATTTGGGTTGGAAGTTGGGTTGGAAGTTGGGATGGAAGTTGGGTTAGACGTTGGGTTGGAAGTTGGGTTGAAATTCGGGTTGCAAGCTGGGTTGGAAGTTGGGTTTGAAGTTGGGTTGGAAGTTGGGTTGGAAGCTGGGTTGGAATTGGGGTTGGAAGTTGGGTTGAAAGATGTGTTGGAAGTTGGGTTGGAAGTTGGGCTGGAAGTTGGGTTAGAAGTTGGGTTGGAAGTTGGGTTGGCAGTTCGGTTGGAAGTTGGGTTTAAAATTGGGTTCAATGTTGGGTTGGAAGTCGGGTTGGAAGCTGGGTTGGAAGTTGGGTTGGAAGTTGAGTTCGAAGTTGGGATGGAAGTTGGGATGGATGTTGGGTTGGAAGTTGGGTTGGAAGCTGGGTTGGAATTGGGGTTGGAAGTTGGGTTGAAAGATGTGTTGGAAGTTGGGTTGGAAGTTGGGCTGGAAGTTGGGTTAGAAGTTGGGTTGGAAGTTGGGTTGGCAGTTCGGTTGGAAGTTGGGTTTAAAATTGGGTTCAATGTTGGGTTGGAAGTCGGGTTGGAAGCTGGGTTGGAAGTTGGGTTGGAAGTTGAGTTCGAAGTTGGGATGGAAGTTGGGATGGATGTTGGGTTGGAAGTTGGGTTGGAAGCTGGGTTGGAATTGGGGTTGGAAGTTGGGTTGAAAGATGTGTTGGAAGTTGGGTTGGAAGTTGGGCTGGAAGTTGGGTTAGAAGTTGGGTTGGAAGTTGGGTTGGCAGTTCGGTTGGAAGTTGGGTTTAAAATTGGGTTCAATGTTGGGTTGGAAGTCGGGTTGGAAGCTGGGTTGGAAGTTGGGTTGGAAGTTGAGTTCGAAGTTGGGATGGAAGTTGGGATGGATGTTGGGTTGGAAGTTGGGTTGGAAGCTGGGTTGGAATTGGGGTTGGAAGTTGGGTTGAAAGATGTGTTGGAAGTTGGGTTGGAAGTTGGGCTGGAAGTTGGGTTAGAAGTTGGGTTGGAAGTTGGGTTGGCAGTTCGGTTGGAAGTTGGGTTTAAAATTGGGTTCAATGTTGGGTTGGAAGTCGGGTTGGAAGCTGGGTTGGAAGTTGGGTTGGAAGTTGAGTTCGAAGTTGGGATGGAAGTTGGGATGGATGTTGGGTTGGAAGTTGGGTTGGAAGCTGGGTTGGAATTGGGGTTGGAAGTTGGGTTGAAAGATGTGTTGGAAGTTGGGTTGGAAGTTGGGCTGGAAGTTGGGTTAGAAGTTGGGTTGGAAGTTGGGTTGGCAGTTCGGTTGGAAGTTGGGTTTAAAATTGGGTTCAATGTTGGGTTGGAAGTCGGGTTGGAAGCTGGGTTGGAAGTTGGGTTGGAAGTTGAGTTCGAAGTTGGGATGGAAGTTGGGATGGATGTTGGGTTGGAAGTTGGGTTGGAAGCTGGGTTGGAATTGGGGTTGGAAGTTGGGTTGAAAGATGTGTTGGAAGTTGGGTTGGAAGTTGGGCTGGAAGTTGGGTTAGAAGTTGGGTTGGAAGTTGGGTTGGCAGTTCGGTTGGAAGTTGGGTTTAAAATTGGGTTCAATGTTGGGTTGGAAGTCGGGTTGGAAGCTGGGTTGGAAGTTGGGTTGGAAGTTGAGTTCGAAGTTGGGATGGAAGTTGGGATGGATGTTGGGTTGGAAGTTGGGTTGGAAGCTGGGTTGGAATTGGGGTTGGAAGTTGGGTTGAAAGATGTGTTGGAAGTTGGGTTGGAAGTTGGGCTGGAAGTTGGGTTAGAAGTTGGGTTGGAAGTTGGGTTGGCAGTTCGGTTGGAAGTTGGGTTTAAAATTGGGTTCAATGTTGGGTTGGAAGTCGGGTTGGAAGCTGGGTTGGAAGTTGGGTTGGAAGTTGAGTTCGAAGTTGGGATGGAAGTTGGGATGGATGTTGGGTTGGAAGTTGGGTTGGAAGCTGGGTTGGAATTGGGGTTGGAAGTTGGGTTGAAAGATGTGTTGGAAGTTGGGTTGGAAGTTGGGCTGGAAGTTGGGTTAGAAGTTGGGTTGGAAGTTGGGTTGGCAGTTCGGTTGGAAGTTGGGTTTAAAATTGGGTTCAATGTTGGGTTGGAAGTCGGGTTGGAAGCTGGGTTGGAAGTTGGGTTGGAAGTTGAGTTCGAAGTTGGGATGGAAGTTGGGATGGATGTTGGGTTGGAAGTTGGGTTGGAAGCTGGGTTGGAATTGGGGTTGGAAGTTGGGTTGAAAGATGTGTTGGAAGTTGGGTTGGAAGTTGGGCTGGAAGTTGGGTTAGAAGTTGGGTTGGAAGTTGGGTTGGCAGTTCGGTTGGAAGTTGGGTTTAAAATTGGGTTCAATGTTGGGTTGGAAGTCGGGTTGGAAGCTGGGTTGGAAGTTGGGTTGGAAGTTGAGTTCGAAGTTGGGATGGAAGTTGGGATGGATGTTGGGTTGGAAGTTGGGTTGGAAGCTGGGTTGGAATTGGGGTTGGAAGTTGGGTTGAAAGATGTGTTGGAAGTTGGGTTGGAAGTTGGGCTGGAAGTTGGGTTAGAAGTTGGGTTGGAAGTTGGGTTGGCAGTTCGGTTGGAAGTTGGGTTTAAAATTGGGTTCAATGTTGGGTTGGAAGTCGGGTTGGAAGCTGGGTTGGAAGTTGGGTTGGAAGTTGGGTTGGAAGGTGGGTTGGAAGTTGGGTTGAAAGTTGGGTTGGAAGTTGAGTTCGAAGTTGGGTTGGAAGTTGGGTTGGAAGGTGGGTTGGAAGTTGTGTTGAAAGTTGGGTTGGACGTTGAGTTCGATGTTGGGATGGAAGTTGGGATGGAAGTTGGGGTGGAAGTCGGGTTGGAACTTTGGTTTGGTGTTGGGTTGGAAGTTGGGTTGGAAGTTGGGTCGGAAGTTGGGTTGGAAGTTGGATTGGAAGTTGGGTTGGAAGTTGGGTCAGAGGTTGAGTTGGAAGTTCGGATGGAAGTTGGGATGGAACTTGGGATGGAAATTGGGATGGAAGTTGGGTTGGAAGGTGGGTTGAAAGTTGGGTTGGAAATTGGGTTGGAGATTGGGATGGATGTTGGGTTGGAAGTTGGGTTGGAAATTCGGTTTGAAGTTGGGTTGGAAGTTAAGTTGGAAGTTGGGTTGGAGGTTGAGTTCTAAGTTGGGATGGAGTTTGGGATGGAAGTTGGGATGGAAGTTTGTATGGAAGTTGGGATGGAAGTTGGGATGGAATTTGGGTCGGAAGTTGGGTTGGAAATTGGGTTGGAGATTGGGTTGGATGTTGGGTTGGATGTTGTGTTGGAAGTTGGGTTGCAAGTTGGGTTGCAAGCTGGAATGGAAGTTGGGTTGGAAGTTGGGTTGGAGATAAGGTTTGAATTTGGGTTGGAAGTTTGGCTGGAAGTTGGGTAGGAAGTTGGGTTGGAAGTTGGGTCGGAAGTTGGGTTGGAAGTTAGGTTGAAGTTTTAATTCACAGTTGGGTTGAAAGTTTGGATGGAAGTTGGGATGGAAGTTGGGATGGAATTTTGGTTGAAAGTTGGGTAAGAATTTGGATTGGAAGTAGGGTTGAATGTTGGGTTGGAAGTTGGGTTGAAATTTGGGTTCAAAGTTGAGTTGGAAGTTGTGTTGGAAGTTGGGATAGAAGTTGGGATGGAAGTTGGGATGGAAGTTGGGATGGAAGTTGGGATGGAAGTTGGATTAGAATCTGGGTTGGAAATTGTGTTGGAAAGTTGATTGGAAGTTGGGTTTGCAGTTTGGTTGAAAGTAAGGTTCAAAGTTGGGTTGGAAGTTGGGTTGGAAGTTGGGTTGGAACTTGGGTTGGAAGTTGGGTTGAAGTTGGGTTGGAAGTTGGGTTGGAAGTTGGGATGGAAGCTGAGTTGGAAGTTCGGTTGCAAGTTGGGTTGCAAGTTGGGTTGCAAGTTGGGTTGGAAGTTGTATTGGAATTTGGTTTGGAAATTGGGTTGGAAGTTTGGTTCGACGTTGGGTTGGAAGTTGGGTAGGAAGTTGGGTTGGAAGTTGGGTTGGAAGTTTGGTCCGAAGTTGGGAAGAAAGTTGGGTTGGAAGTTTGGTTGGAAGTTGGGTTAAGAGTTGGGTTGGAAGTTGGATTGAAAGTTGGGATCGAAGTTGGGTTGGAAGTTTGGTTAGAAGTTGGGTTGGAATTTGGGATGGAAGTTGGGTTGGAAGTTGGGTTGGAAGATGGGTTGGAATTTGGGTTGGAAGTTGGGTTGGAAGTTGGGATGGAAGTTGGGTCGGAAGTTGGGTTGGAATTTGGGATGGAAGTTGGGTTGGAAGTTGGGTTGGAAGATGGGTTGGAATTTGGGTTGGAAGTTGGGTTGGAAGTTGGGATGGAAGTTGGGTCGGAAGTTTGGTTGGAAGTTGGGTTGGAAGTTCGGTTGGAAGTTGATTTCAAAGTTGGGATGGAAGTTGAGATGGAAATTGGTTTGGAAGTTGGGTTGCAAGTTGGGATGGAAGTAGGGATGGAAGTTGGGTCGAAAGTTGGATTTGAAGTTGGGATGGAAGTTGGGATGGAAGTTTGTTTGGAAGTTAGATTAGAAGTTGGGATGGAAGTTGGGTTTTAAGTTTGGTTGCAAGTTGGGTTGAAAGTTGGGTTGGAAGTTGGGTTGGAAGTTGGGTTTGAAGTTGGGATGGAAGTTGGGATGGAAGTTTGTTTGGAAGTTAGATTAGAAGTTGGGATGGAAGTTGGGTTTTAAGTTTGGTTGCAAGTTGGGTTGAAAGTTGGGTTGGAAGTTGGGTTGGATCTTGGATTTAAAATTGGGTGAGAATATGGGCTGGAAGTTGGTCTGGAAGTTGGGTTGGAAGTTGGGTTGGAAGTTGGGTTGGAAGTTGGGTTGGAAGTTGAGTTTGAAGTTGGGATGGAAGTTGGGATGGAAGTTTGTTTGGAAGTTAGATTAGAAGTTGGGATGGAAGTTGGGTTTTAAGTTTGGTTGCAAGTTGGGTTGAAAGTTGGGTTGGAAGTTGGGTTGGATCTTGGATTGAAAATTGGGTGGGAAGATGGGCTGGAAGTTGGTCTGGAAGTTGGGTTGGAAGTTGGGTTGGAAGTTGCGTTGGAAGTTGAGTTCGAAGTTGGGATGGACGTTGTGTTGGAAGTTGGGTTGGAAGTTGGGATGGATGTTGGGGTTGAAGTTGGGTTGCAAGTTGGGTTGAAAAATGGGTTGGAAGTTGGGTTGGAATTTGGGTTGGAAGTTGAGTTCGAAGTTGGGATGGAAATTGAGATGGAAGTTGGGTTGGAAGTTGGGATGGAAGTTGGGCTGGAAGTTGGGTTGGAAGTTGGGTTGGAAGTTGCGTTGGAAGTTGAGTTCGAAGTTGGGATGGACGTTGTGTTGGAAGTTGGGTTGGAAGTTGGGATGGATGTTGGGGTTGAAGTTGGGTTGCAAGTTGGGTTGAAAAATGGGTTGGAAGTTGGGTTGGAATTTGGGTTGGAAGTTGAGTTCGAAGTTGGGATGGAAATTGAGATGGAAGTTGGGTTGGAAGTTGGGATGGAAGTTGGGCTGGAAGTTGGGTTGGAAGTTGGGTTGGAAGTTGCGTTGGAAGTTGAGTTCGAAGTTGGGATGGACGTTGTGTTGGAAGTTGGGTTGGAAGTTGGGATGGATGTTGGGGTTGAAGTTGGGTTGCAAGTTGGGTTGAAAAATGGGTTGGAAGTTGGGTTGGAATTTGGGTTGGAAGTTGAGTTCGAAGTTGGGATGGAAATTGAGATGGAAGTTGGGTTGGAAGTTGGGATGGAAGTTGGGCTGGAAGTTGGGTTGGAAGTTGGGTTGGAAGTTGCGTTGGAAGTTGAGTTCGAAGTTGGGATGGACGTTGTGTTGGAAGTTGGGTTGGAAGTTGGGATGGATGTTGGGGTTGAAGTTGGGTTGCAAGTTGGGTTGAAAAATGGGTTGGAAGTTGGGTTGGAATTTGGGTTGGAAGTTGAGTTCGAAGTTGGGATGGAAATTGAGATGGAAGTTGGGTTGGAAGTTGGGATGGAAGTTGGGCTGGAAGTTGGGTTGGAAGTTGGGTTGGAAGTTGCGTTGGAAGTTGAGTTCGAAGTTGGGATGGACGTTGTGTTGGAAGTTGGGTTGGAAGTTGGGATGGATGTTGGGGTTGAAGTTGGGTTGCAAGTTGGGTTGAAAAATGGGTTGGAAGTTGGGTTGGAATTTGGGTTGGAAGTTGAGTTCGAAGTTGGGATGGAAATTGAGATGGAAGTTGGGTTGGAAGTTGGGATGGAAGTTGGGCTGGAAGTTGGGTTGGAAGTTGGGTTGGAAGTTGCGTTGGAAGTTGAGTTCGAAGTTGGGATGGACGTTGTGTTGGAAGTTGGGTTGGAAGTTGGGATGGATGTTGGGGTTGAAGTTGGGTTGCAAGTTGGGTTGAAAAATGGGTTGGAAGTTGGGTTGGAATTTGGGTTGGAAGTTGAGTTCGAAGTTGGGATGGAAATTGAGATGGAAGTTGGGTTGGAAGTTGGGATGGAAGTTGGGCTGGAAGTTGGGTTGGAAGTTGGGTTGGAAGTTGCGTTGGAAGTTGAGTTCGAAGTTGGGATGGACGTTGTGTTGGAAGTTGGGTTGGAAGTTGGGATGGATGTTGGGGTTGAAGTTGGGTTGCAAGTTGGGTTGAAAAATGGGTTGGAAGTTGGGTTGGAATTTGGGTTGGAAGTTGAGTTCGAAGTTGGGATGGAAATTGAGATGGAAGTTGGGTTGGAAGTTGGGATGGAAGTTGGGCTGGAAGTTGGGTTGGAAGTTGGGTTGGAAGTTGCGTTGGAAGTTGAGTTCGAAGTTGGGATGGACGTTGTGTTGGAAGTTGGGTTGGAAGTTGGGATGGATGTTGGGGTTGAAGTTGGGTTGCAAGTTGGGTTGAAAAATGGGTTGGAAGTTGGGTTGGAATTTGGGTTGGAAGTTGAGTTCGAAGTTGGGATGGAAATTGAGATGGAAGTTGGGTTGGAAGTTGGGATGGAAGTTGGGCTGGAAGTTGGGTTGGAAGTTGGGTTGGAAGTTGCGTTGGAAGTTGAGTTCGAAGTTGGGATGGACGTTGTGTTGGAAGTTGGGTTGGAAGTTGGGATGGATGTTGGGGTTGAAGTTGGGTTGCAAGTTGGGTTGAAAAATGGGTTGGAAGTTGGGTTGGAATTTGGGTTGGAAGTTGGGTTGGAAGTTGAGATGGAAGTTGGGATGGAAGTTGGGCTGGAAGTTGGGTTGGAATTTGGGTTGGAAGTTGGTTTGGAAGTTGGGTTGGAAGTTGGGTTGCAAGTTGGGTTGGAATTTGGGTTGGAAGTTGAGTTCGAAGTTGGGATGGAAGTTGGGATGGCAGTTGGGTTGGAAGTTCGGATAGAGGTTGTGTTGGAAGTTGGGTTGGAAGCTGGGTTGGAAGTTTGGTTGGAAGTTGAGTTCGAAGTTGGGATGGAAGTTGGGATGGAAGTTGGGTTGGAAGTTGGGTTGGAAGTTGGGATGAAAGTTGGGATGGAAGTTGGGCTGGAAGTTGGGTTGGAAATTGGGTTGGAAGCTGGATTGGAAGTTGGGTTGGAAGTTGGGTTGGAACTTGGATTGGAAGTCTGGTTGGAAGTTGAATTGGAAGTTCGGTTAAAAGTTTGGCTGGAAGTTGGGTTGGAAGTTGGATTGAAAGTGTTGTTCTTCTATGCCCCATGGCCACTGCTATGGCTTGACGGACAGGTTGGGCATGCACTGCTCCCTTGGAGTAAGTCCCCCAGACCTTGTTTGTAGTGCACGTCCTAGCGAGACACCAGAAGTATAGCGCAACGGATAGCATGTTGGACTTAGGGACAACAGGTCCTGTGATCGAGCCTTGATGTGCGCAGGAGGTTTTTTGACCTTCTAGCATAAGGGATGTTTCTTAGACATTTCTCCATGCACGAGGAGAGTGCGCCACTTGGCGGTCAGTGGATGCGCCAATTGGCGGACTGGTGAGGTGGTGTGGAGTGACCACCCCAAAAGTGTCACTGCCCACACACCTTAGAAGCCAGGCCTAGTACTATATGTACCAGGCTCATCACTCATTCTAACTACACAATCTGGCCTTAGATGCTCCTCACAGAGTTGTCCATCTAAGGAACAGTATGAAGAAGACACTGGTTGGTCTAAACCCCAGGAGTTAGTCTTTGACTAGCACCTCGCGCGAAAGTGACCAAGTGTTAAGTGGACACAGTTGCGAGCAAGTGATTGCCTAGGAACTGCTCAGTGTGGAACCGTGATCCTGAGGGTGATATCTTCTCCTAGCTGAAATGCTAGGAGCGGACGGCAGGTGCTATTGTGTCGGCCCTGTTTTTCTAGTCCGTTTGCCTCAGGCTGGTTGACAAAGGGTTATGGGCCCA
>SZWC01003303.1:188896-200697 GCA_023375785.1 Penium margaritaceum | reverse complement strand
TGCGCTCGCCTGCACGTCTGTTGCGCTCGCCTGCACGTCTGTTGCGCTCGCCTGCACGTCTGTTGCGCTCGCCTGCACGTCTGTTGCGCTCGCCTGCACGTCTGTTGCGCTCGCCTGCATGTCTGTTGCGCTCGCCTGCATGTCTGTTGCGCTCGTCTGCACGTCTGTTGGCACGCTCCAGCGTGCAGGCGAGCGTGTCGGAGCGCACTACTCTCTCTCCTCCTGCACGCTGGAGGAGAGAGCGCAGTGGTACCCACCGCACGTGCGGTGCGGTGCACGTCGCCGGGGATATGCTCGGTGAACTGCGGATGCGCTAGGAGTGACCTGCGTGGCTGCAGTGGCGGCAGCGCTGCTTCCATGAACCCACGCCGGGGTCGGGGTCGGGGTCGGGGTCAGGGTCGGGGTCGGGGTCGAGGTCGGGGTCGGGGTCGGGGTCGGGGTCGGTGCTGTAGTCGGCGTCCAGGGTGGCAGGGAAGGATGAGCGACGCGGGGAGGATTCGGCCATGCTGATGGTGGAGGGGGTTGGCCGACAGAGGTGCGCTTTGGATGGGTGGGAAGAAGCCGATG
The DNA here is from genome assembly GCA_023375785.1 of Penium margaritaceum. Classification (NCBI taxonomy): domain Eukaryota; kingdom Viridiplantae; phylum Streptophyta; class Zygnematophyceae; order Desmidiales; family Peniaceae; genus Penium; species Penium margaritaceum. Next base: position 200,130 of record SZWC01003303.1, on the reverse strand, counting down.
GAACGTGACCACCGTGTGAGCAGTCGAACTACTGCATGGCAACAAAAAAAGGAAAGAAAGTGTCCATGTGCTGCTGTCCCAGTGTTGGCCGGCGACGCGCACTGGCAGATCGCCCTCCGCATGTCGAAGTTATAGAACTCGATGAAACCTACAATTGTAGACTGCCTCCTGACCGATTTTTTTTGGCTGAAATGAAATCTGGCTGGGAATGAATTTGGCCGACGTTTTGGTCGAGTGAATTTGGGAAACAGCAACGTTAAGGACGTATGGGAGGGGGAGAGAGAGAGAGAGAGGGTTAGGGTGAGTGGCCAGGTGGAGAGGGAAGGGGGAGGGGGAGGGGGAGAGGCGTCCGGGATGGGGATGGGGAAGGGGAGGAGACAAGGGGAGGACATTCTCTCACCCTTGAGAGAATGTCTCCTCCTCCTCTCCTTCCCCCTCCCCATCCTTACCCCACTCCCCCTCCGCCTCGCCCTCTGTTGAAAAAACAAAGGAACGAGCAAATGAACAAGTCAAGGAAAAAACGAAGAGACTGATGGATGGATGCAAGGACGGACAGAAAAATCAACTGACGGACAGCCAGACGGGCGGGCGGACAGATGGACGGGCAGGTCAGGCAGAGAAATGGATGCCCGGGAAAAAGTTTGCGGTTAGCGAAAAAAAGTTCTTTGTAAAATACGGCCGTAATAGAAGGCTGTTGGATTTTAAAAATCACTGCAATTTTGTTTCAATGTTGAAATTTATAATAAAAAAAATGAAAGAAAAAAAAAAAAAAAACTTGAATTTCCCGCAGAAAGTTCCAATTTTTGGTGGATGCAAGGGTCAGGTGCCACTTGTCTTCCCATCACTTGTGTTCAACCACAGAAACCATACAATACCTGCACAAAAACTGCCATATTTAACAATGGAAAAAATTGAAAGTTCAAAAGCTTGAAAAAAAAATCCAATATTTTTGTGGCCGAGAAACTTGTTCACCGTAAAATTCACCCGTCTGTTTCAATGAAACACCGCAATATTGTTCCCTGGATGGATGGCCTTACAGGATGGTAGGATGGACGAACTGACGGATGGATGGACGAATGGACGGACGGACGGATGGACAGATGGATGGATGGATGGACGGACGGACAGAGGGACGGACGGGCGGACGGTGATGGATGGACGGAAAGATAGTCGGATTGAAAAAGGAATGAGCGTGTTGCTGAACCTTCGGCATTTCAATCGTCAACAATGGTGGTCCGGAGTGGACTCCATGTGCATACTGATCATCTATCGGAATCATGGATGGGGCCTTGCAGATGCTTCTTGCAATCCTGCCAACCAACCTCCAGTCACAGCATTTCTGATGGTCGTGGATTGTCACAGTGCCGTGCTTGCGTCCGTTGAGCCCGGTTGTTGCGTAGCGGATTTCTTAAGATGGTAGTGCCTTGTGAAGCCTTGAAGCAACAGGGGAACCTTCCGTTGCATGTGCAGGTCGCAAGCGTGATGGAGGACGTGGACAGCGGCAGACTACGGCCGCGCTCAGTCATCGGCGGTGGCGGCATTTCCAGCGCATCCACCGCCGCAGAAGCTTTGCAGGCGGAGCTGCAGGCGGCCGCTGTGCGCTTCGTCACGTTCGATGATTGGCTGCGCATTGACTGGGAGGAGCGGCGACGAGGGAAGCAGACTGGCCGGCAGAGGCAGAAGATTGTGAGCGTGGAGGAGATGCTAGACGTGGTGGGGAGGTAGGAGAGCGTGTGCCAGGCTTTCACTATGACTAGCCATTGCATAGTGAGGGTGTGGGGCAGAGAAAGGCTTTTGCGTTTCTCTCTCTGAGCTCAGCTCGGAGATCTGAAAGCATCAAGCAGAGCGATGGAAGTGGAGGCGGTTGACGCAAAAGAGATGAAGGAAAGGATTGTTGTCTGTGGGCACGTAGAAATCAGAATGAATCAGCCACCTTGAAGCATGAGAATCTTCTCAACAGGTGGCACACTGTGATGAACCGTCAAGTGACTTCACTGTGTTGTGCGACGCTGCCTACAAATGTATTGAGCTATGTGAAATCATCAGCTGGGAGTGTTTTTGGTCTAACCTTGTTGTGTATAGAGTCTACTTCAATACCCAGTCCAGTCCAATCCAGTCCAGTTAATTGCATTCCGGTTGAACAACATCAGTGCTTGAAATAAATTCAGGTCTAGTCTAGTCTTGTAACTAGTAAGACGCAAGAGAGACAAAGAGCATGTGAAGCAGCTCCCAGGTCCAAAGGAACATGAGGGGCCACACACACACACACACACACGCACGCACGCACGCACGCATGCACGCGCACGCACGCACGCACGCACGCACTCACGCACGCCAGCACGCACGCACGCACGCACGCACGCACGCACGCAGGTAGGCAGGAAGCCATGCAGGCGGGCAGGCAGGCAGGCAGGCGGGCAGGCAGGCACGCAGGCAGGCAGGCAGGCGGGCAGGCAGGCACGCAGGCAGGCAGGCAGGCGGGCAGGCAGGCACGCAGGCAGGCAGGCAGGCGGGCAGGCAGGCACGCAGGCAGGCAGGCAGGCGGGCAGGCAGGCACGCAGGCAGGCAGGCAGGCGGGCAGGCAGGCACGCAGGCAGGCAGGCAGGCGGGCAGGCAGGCACGCAGGCAGGCAGGCAGGCGGGCAGGCAGGCACGCAGGCAGGCAGGCAGGCGGGCAGGCAGGCACGCAGGCAGGCAGGCAGGCGGGCAGGCAGGCACGCAGGCAGGCAGGCAGGCGGGCAGGCAGGCACGCAGGCAGGCAGGCAGGCGGGCAGGCAGGCACGCAGGCAGGCAGGCAGGCGGGCAGGCAGGCACGCAGGCAGGCAGGCAGGCGGGCAGGCAGGCACGCAGGCAGGCAGGCAGGCGGGCAGGCAGGCACGCAGGCAGGCAGGCAGGCGGGCAGGCAGGCACGCAGGCAGGCAGGCAGGCGGGCAGGCAGGCACGCAGGCAGGCAGGCAGGCGGGCAGGCAGGCACGCAGGCAGGCAGGCAGGCGGGCAGGCAGGCACGCAGGCAGGCAGGCAGGCGGGCAGGCAGGCACGCAGGCAGGCAGGCAGGCGGGCAGGCAGGCACGCAGGCAGGCAGGCAGGCGGGCAGGCAGGCACGCAGGCAGGCAGGCAGGCGGGCAGGCAGGCACGCAGGCAGGCAGGCAGGCGGGCAGGCAGGCACGCAGGCAGGCAGGCAGGCGGGCAGGCAGGCACGCAGGCAGGCAGGCAGGCGGGCAGGCAGGCACGCAGGCAGGCAGGCAGGCGGGCAGGCAGGCACGCAGGCAGGCAGGCAGGCGGGCAGGCAGGCACGCAGGCAGGCAGGCAGGCGGGCAGGCAGGCACGCAGGCAGGCAGGCAGGCGGGCAGGCAGGCACGCAGGCAGGCAGGCAGGCGGGCAGGCAGGCACGCAGGCAGGCAGGCAGGCGGGCAGGCAGGCACGCAGGCAGGCAGGCAGGCGGGCAGGCAGGCACGCAGGCAGGCAGGCAGGCGGGCAGGCAGGCACGCAGGCAGGCAGGCAGGCGGGCAGGCAGGCACGCAGGCAGGCAGGCAGGCGGGCAGGCAGGCACGCAGGCAGGCAGGCAGGCGGGCAGGCAGGCACGCAGGCAGGCAGGCAGGCGGGCAGGCAGGCACGCAGGCAGGCAGGCAGGCGGGCAGGCAGGCACGCAGGCAGGCAGGCAGGCGGGCAGGCAGGCACGCAGGCAGGCAGGCAGGCGGGCAGGCAGGCACGCAGGCAGGCAGGCAGGCGGGCAGGCAGGCACGCAGGCAGGCAGGCAGGCGGGCAGGCAGGCACGCAGGCAGGCAGGCAGGCGGGCAGGCAGGCACGCAGGCAGGCAGGCAGGCGGGCAGGCAGGCACGCAGGCAGGCAGGCAGGCGGGCAGGCAGGCACGCAGGCAGGCAGGCAGGCGGGCAGGCAGGCACGCAGGCAGGCAGGCAGGCGGGCAGGCAGGCACGCAGGCAGGCAGGCAGGCGGGCAGGCAGGCACGCAGGCAGGCAGGCAGGCGGGCAGGCAGGCACGCAGGCAGGCAGGCAGGCGGGCAGGCAGGCACGCAGGCAGGCAGGCAGGCGGGCAGGCAGGCACGCAGGCAGGCAGGCAGGCGGGCAGGCAGGCACGCAGGCAGGCAGGCAGGCGGGCAGGCAGGCACGCAGGCAGGCAGGCAGGCGGGCAGGCAGGCACGCAGGCAGGCAGGCAGGCGGGCAGGCAGGCACGCAGGCAGGCAGGCAGGCGGGCAGGCAGGCACGCAGGCAGGCAGGCAGGCCGGCGGGCAGGCGGGCGGGCGGGCGGACAGGCGGGCGGGCGGGCGGGCGGGCGGGCGGGCGGGCTGCCGGGCGGTCGGGCGGCCGGGCGGGCGGGTGGGCGGGTGGACGGGCGGCCAGGCAGGCAGGCAGGCAGGCAGGCAGCCAGCCAGCCAGCCAGCCAGCCAGCCAGTTAGCCAGCCAGCCAGCCAGGCAGCCAGCCAGGCAGCCAGGCAGCCAGGCAGCAAGGCAGCCAGGCAGGCAGCCAGGCAGCCAGGCAGGCAGGCAGGTAGGCAGGCAGCCAGCCAGCCAGCTAGCCAGCCAGCCAGGCAGGTAGGCACGCAGGCAGGCAGGTAGGCAGCCAGCCAGCCAGCCAGCCAGCCAGCCAGCCAGCCAGCCAGGCAAGCAGGCAGGCAGGCAAGCACGCAGAGGCAGGCAGGCAGGCAGGCTTGCAGGCAGGCTGGCAGAGGCAGGCAGGCAGCCAGCCAGCCAGGCAGCCATCCAGGCAGGCACGGATGCAGGCAGGCAGGGAAGCAGGCAGGCATGCAGGCAGGCAGGCATGCAGGCAGGCACGCAGGTACGCAGGCACGCAGGCACGCAGGCAGGCAGGCACGCAGGCAGGCAGGCATGCAGGCAGGCATGCACGCAGGCAGGCAGGCACGCAGGCAGGCATGCTGCCTGCCTGTTAATTCTCCTCTGTACATACTTGCGACACCGTTGTGTCCATGAGTGTGCAGGGCATGCTGACTCAGGTAGTGGAGGCGACGCACAGTGTGCGCGTGCGCCACCGGCGAGCGAGCACCCAACGCTTCTACACTAGCTCTCCTGTGCCCGTCTCCCTTCTGCTTCAGCATTGCTCCAGTTTCATGAGGCCGCCCTGGCTTCCGCTCTCCTTACCTAGTTTAGTCTCTGATTCTTGCCATGACTTATGATGCTACTTGTGAAACTGGACTTAGAATAGTCCCAAACATGGAACAGGGGCATCGCAGACAGGCCTAGGCCATGCTCGAACTCAAACTCTGCCTCGAGCCGAAATAGGGGCTATGCGAAGCATTTCGCACGTACGTGCTGTGAGTGCTGGCAAGCTTCGCTTGCCGGCCGACGGGTGAGCTCGTTGTGCGAGCCTCACCCGCTAGCACTTTTGCTTGCTCTTACTCAGGACTCGTACTTTTTTCACGGGACCCGCGATCCATGGGTTCGCTTACCCAACGCTAGCGAGCTCATACGTGCACCAAATCCTGTGAAACAAGTTGCGTTGGAATCGTAGTGTAATCCTTATGGTATCAGAGACCAGAACGCCGAGCGCGAGCGTAGAGAGCAGTTGCGATTTGCGACTTTGAGGGGCGGCCGCAAAAACGAGGCTTGAAGGCAATGGCTCGGGACTGAGCTGCTGCAGCAGGCTAGGGCCGTCGAAGCAGGCTGCGAAGGGCTCAGAGATCTCCGCGACGTTGGAGAGGAGCCTAAGGAGGGCAGCCGAGATCTCCTAGGGGGCGGTGCCCGCCGAGATCTCAAGGGAAGTGAGACGTCCCTAGGCGGGACGACGAGGCGACGAGGCACAGGGGTGCCTGCCCTTAGCACTCACTTCCCAAGGGTAGACAGAGGAGCAACGGGAGCAAGAGAAGAACTTTTCCAACCTGTTGGCGGCGGAAAGACAAAGAAAGGGGAAAGAAGAGAGCCACCATGCCGCCATCATGAGCAATGTTGGATCCGCGCCGCAAGGCAACAGCAACCCCAACGGCAGCCGTCCCTCCAACCAGCCCGCTGCCACAATGGTCACATGGGAGTTGTCCAAGGTCATGTCACAAAAGGACCTATCCCCTCCGCCGCTCGGCACGCGGGATTTTCTCGCTTGGAAGGACATCTTCCTTGCGTGGGCGGCGGAGTATGGGTTCGAGGACATCTACCTCTCACTAGCAGCAGATGACGCGGACGAGCGCGTCCTCCTTCGGGCGTTCAATGCTTTGGTGTGCGCGTTGCCCAACGACCAAGCCTACTCCATCCGGCACCTCCGCTTCGGCGGTAAAGGCGAGGATCCCACTAACCCACGTAGCGGAGTAGCATGTCCACACGAAGCGTGGCAGCATCTAGCCACACGGCAGGAGGAGCGCGGGATGGCACTAGTAATTACCCTGCGTGACAGACTGCAGGGGCTGTACCCTAAGCCAGGGGCACCCATCGCAGAGTATTGGGATGCAGCGATGGACATCCGCCGCCACATCCTGGGTCTTGGAGCCTCTTGTTCCGTGTTAAAGTGGTTGGATCCGGTCCTCCTGCACTTGGGAGAACCGTACAGGGAGTTTCGGCGGACCCTTCTGCGTCGGCTCCGTGTCACTGACATAGAAAGCACAGATTTAACCGAGGTATTTGAGGAACTTTGGCACTACGAAGACATTCTGCGAGGGGAAGCACGCGAAGCTGACACCTCTATACCCAGCGCATTTGCGCATCAGGCAGGGTCCAGTGCAACCACAGGCACTGGACATGGGAGTGGTCGAGGTGGAGGGGGCAGAGGAGCACAGGCTGGCGGAGGGCGAGGTCGGGGACGGGGCACAGGAGGACGCACCTGCAACTACTGCGGACAAGCGGGCCACTTCTGGAGAGCATGCCCAGAGCTTCAGCGACTCATGACCCCGCCAGCTCAGCAGCAGCAGTTCTCACCGATCTCCCGTCCACATCTGAGCCAGCAGTTGCACCCACCAGCCTGGTCGACTCAGGCTCCTATGGGACCACGTACTCCTACTCTGTTTGGTGCAGCCACCTTTGGGCCGCCCGCACTGTAGCCGCCGGCGATGCCACAGATGGCCCAGGGACCGTCGCCAGTGTATCAGGGGCCGTACTACGTGCCGCCCAACTCCACCACCCCTGCACTCGCGCCGGCATGGGCACAGCGCGTGTACACCGAGCTGGCAGACGCACAACAGTCGTATGCAGCACCACCCATCGGCTGGACGACACCCATGGAGCTGCAGCCTCCCGAGCCCACAGCCACACCACAGGGGTCAGGTCAGCGACTCGCTCACACGCATGTCACCACATCACACACGCTGCCTATGCATGAATGGTTGTTTGATACTGCTGCTTCACACCACATGTTGCTGCACAGGTCGCTGTTTGTGTCCTTGTATGCCAAGCATGATGTTGAGGGAGTGAAAACTGACTCAGGGGAAATGTTGGCGGTTGAGGGTGTGGGCACTGTGGCACTGCAGGCTCCTGGCGGGGTGATCTGGCTGACCGGTGTGTTGCATGTACCAAAGTTGAAAGTGAATCTGTTGTCAGGAGGACAGCTTGACCGCCAGGCTAACGTGTCCACAGTAATTCAAAAGCAACGATGCATGCTCTTTGATGCTGCTGGTGCTCTGCTGGTTGATGGGCCGTTGCATGCAGATACGCTCTATCGTCTAACCCTTTTCCCTCTTGTTCCCACACACTCCCAACGTCCACAAGCACACATCATGACAGCCACTGAAGCACAACACACAGAACTTTTGCATCGTCGTTTAGCACACGTTCACACAGATCTCATCACTACCATGTTGAATCACTCATCTGCACGTGGACTGAGTCCAGAAGACTGTCCACATGGTCTCAAAGCAGACGCATGCCTCGAATTCCATGAGGGCAAGGCTCACAGACAGACGTTCCCAAAGTCAGAAAGAGACAGCACAGCACCACTTGAACTGGTTCATGCTGACCTCACAGGACCAATGCCCATGCCTTCTGTCCAGTACGGATCACAATACATCCTGACACTGACAGATGACTTCAGTCCGTTCCGCTGGGCTTTTCTGCTCAAATCCAAATCAGATAACCAGCAGGCTATCACTGAATGGATTCCCCTTGCAGAGCGTCAGACAAAATGCAAACTTATGAAACTGTGTACCGATAGAGGTGGGGAGTTCATGGGTTCCCTAACAGCAGTCTTGGAGGCACAAGGGATAGAAAATCAGACCACTGCACCGTACACGCCACAGCAGAACGGGGTGGCGGAGAGATGGCACAGAACCTTGGGCGACGCATTACGCACTCTGCTCACTGAGTCGGGTCTGTCCTTTGGGTTTTGGGAAGAGGTAGTTAAGTACGTCACCTGGGTGTGGAACAGGATCCCACAGGGTCCATTACCCAAGTCAGTCACCCCTTGGGAGCGGTGGTTTAAGGAAAAGGCGGATCTTTGCCCTGCAAGAGTATGGGGAACCATGGCGTGTGTCTGGTTTGCCAGGCCACAAAGAGACCATAAACTCAGCCCTCAAGGGCGGTGGTGCGTATTCCTGGGGGTGTCTCATGCCTCAAAGGCGTGGCGGTTTTGGGACCCCACTAGTCATGCTTTTCTTGAAAGCCAAGATGCCTCATTTCTGGAGCACATGCCATACAAAAAATTTCGCACACTGAGACATGTGCCTAACCTGACACCACCGGAGCACTACCCTAACTATGTGAGCGTGCCCGTCTTTTTCTCATGTGAAGCAACAGTCCCAAATCACACTGGACAGCAGGAAAAGAGAGGACAAAACCCCGTCCCAGAGGATCTCCTCACATCATCAGATCTGGCTAGCACTGAGTCCAGTGCACCCCAGTCACCCCCTGGGTTGACGGACCAACTGCCACCTGTAAGCACTGACAGACCAGCACCGCCTGCTCCAGAGCCTCAACGGCGAGCCCTGCGGGATATTCCCCGCGTCAACTACAAACAGTTCTATCACGTAACTGGAATTACTAACCATGATGCTGTCGAACCCCTGACCCTGACTGAGGCAAGGGGGCGCACTGACGCAGCAGAGTGGGAAAAGGCCATGGTTGCCGAAATCAACGCCCTACTTGATCACAAAGTGTTTGAACTTGTTCCCCTCCCACCTGGTCGAAAAGCCATTGATTTGAAGTGGGTGTTCAAACTCAAAAGAAATCTGGCGGGTATGATTGAAAAATACAAAGCCAGACTGGTGGCAAAGGGATTCCACCAAATACCAGGACAAGATTTCATTGACACCTATGCTCCAGTTGGGAAGTATAGCACCAGTCGTGCATTGCTAGCTGTGGCTGCACATGAAGACTGGGACATCCATCAAATGGATGTAAAAAATGCTTTTCTCAATGGTCCTCTGGAGGAGGAGTTGTATGTGACACAACCGGAAGGCTTTGAGGATGGCACTGAACGCGTGTGGTTGTTGTTGAAAGCCCTCTACGGGCTCAAGCAAGCACCTAGGTGCTCGAACAAAGAGATCAACAGCACTCTAGAGACTGGTGGCTTCATCCAGAGCGTGTGTGATCCATCTTGTTTCATCCGTTGGGACACAGGTGTGCCAGTAGTGATTTTGGTCTATGTTGATGACCTTTTGATCCTGTCCCCATCTCTCTCACTCATCACACGCACAAAGGAACTGCTCACTCAGCACTACAGCATGACTGACCTGGGGGAAGCTAGCAACTTCTTGGGAATGACCATCACCAGAGACAGGACTGCACGCACTCTAACATTGCATCAAGGACGGTTTTTGGCACATCTCACTGCATGCTTCCAGCATCTCGTGCAGCATCTCCCACTGCAACAGTCACCCCTGAGCCCCGATGTGTATGCCCAACTTCTGGACACGCGCACCACCGACTACGGACCGGATTGTGACCCTACCCTGTACCGACAGATCACTGGCAGTCTCTCTCACCTTGCATCCACCACACGCCCAGACATATCTTGTGCAGTCAACGTGCAAGCTCAGTTTGGCCAGCAGCCATGCACTACGCATCTCAAAGCACTGTTTAAGTTGCTGCGCTACGTGCTAGACACTGCTGGCTTTGGTTTGGTCTTTGCTCCCTCACCGAGTCCCATGTTGGATGGTTTTTGTGACAGTGACTATGCACGTGATCGTCAAGCCCGTAGTCGTGGTGGATATGTGTTTCGCATGTGGGGCACTGCTGTGTCATGGCGCAGTGCAAAACAGTCATGTGTGGCACGCAGTGTGGCTGAGGCAGAATACATGGCTCTGGGTGAAGCAGCGTGTGAGGGCATTTGGTTGGCACGACTGCTTGAAGAGTTGGGTTTGACCACATCTGCTGTGCCTCTGCATAGCGACAGCTCCGCCGCATGCCGCATTGCCGAGAATGATGGTGTGTTGCACCCACGCACAAAGCACATCGGCGTAGAACACCATTTTGTGCGAGAAGCATTTGAAGCCAGTGCGGTACAAGTCCTTCGCATCCGCGGTGATGCTCAGCTGGCAGATTTCCTCACCAAATCCCTCTCCGCCTTTGCACTTCAGCTCCAACTGCATCACATTGGCTGCACATCCTGCGCACTCACGGCCAAGGGGGCGTGTTCATTCTCCTCTATACATACTTGCGACACCGTTGTGTCCATGAGTGTGCAGGGCATGCTGACTCAGGTAGTGGAGGCGACGCACAGTGAGCGCGTGCGCCACTTGCGAGCGAGCACCCCACGCTTCTACGCTAGCTCTCCTGTGCCCGTCTCCCTCCTGCTTCAGCATTACTCCAGTTTCATGAGGCCGCCCTGGCTTCCGCTCTGCTTACCTAGTTTAGTCGCTGATTCTTTTCATGACTTATGATGCTACTTGTGAAACTGGACCTAGAATAGTCCCAAACATGGAACAGGGGCATCGCAGACAGGCCTAGGCCATGCTCGAACCCAAACTCGGCCTCGGGCCGAATTAGGGGCTGTGCGAAGCATTTTGCACGTAGGTTGTGTGAGTGCCGGCAAGCTTAGCTTACCGGCCGACGGGTGACCTCGTTGTGCGAGCCTCACCCGCTAGCACTTTTTCTTGCTCTTACTCAGGACTTGTATTTTTTTCACGGGACCCGCGATCCATGGCTTCGCTTACCCAATGCTAGCGAGCTCATACGTGCACCAAATCCTGTGAAACAAGTTGCGTTGGAATCATAGTGTAATCCTTAGGCACGCAGACAGGCGCGTAGGCAGACGCGAAGGCACGCAGGCGTACAGGCGCGCACGCACGCAGGCATGCATGCAGGGACGCACGCACGCATGCAAGCACGCATCCCCCCCCCCCCCCCC
>SZWC01003303.1:172603-182615 GCA_023375785.1 Penium margaritaceum | reverse complement strand
AGAGAGAGAGAGAGAGAGAGAGAGAGAGGGAGAGAGAGAGAGAGAGAGAGAGAGAGAGAGAGAGAGAGAGAGAGCAAAGTCTCCTCGCGCATATGTACGACTCTGGGCTGACAACAGGGGCTGTGGTTCGTGACTCATGGGGAAAATCTGGACCGTCGATAGGTGCATTGGTATCTGGCACAAGAGGATGTGGCGAAGCGGGAGAGCTCCATGATGGAGTCGGGGCAGGCAAAAGACTGACCGTGTCAGAAATGTGCGCCGACTTTGTTTGAAAATGAGCAATTCCAGGGAGACACAGAGACTAGGGACCACCTTGGGAAGGAGGCAGATGGGGAGCTGTGAGGCTCAGACTTACAGGGAGATTCAGTGTCATTGGGGATCACTGGTGGTGCATAAGAAAAAGTGTCCAAGTGACTGTGGAAGGAGAGGAAGCAGGGTCTCCAAGACTGAAAGCTGAGACAGACCCATGCCCTCCAAGCCGACGGAGCGAGGAATGAGAAGAAGGCAGTGCAATGGGAGAGAACCATGTAAGGACACGTCTGTGAAAAACAAGGCATCACGGGACTCGGTGATAGGAGATTAGTCAGCATCCCAGAACCATCACATGTAGGATGAGCAAAAATACCAAGAAATTTCCAGCGGCGAGCACGAGTATAGTTCTTTCTGACCTGGGGATCCTCAGGGAGCCAAATAGCAGAGACATAGTCCTAGACACCAGCAAACCGCAAATCTACTCGATGACCAAACAAATGTTCAAATGGTGTCACATGGCGGGAGAGAGGAATGTGTGGGATACGGTTCTAGACCAACGTCATGTAGGACATTGCCTCAAGCAAAAGGAGAGAAATCAAATCAGAGGCAAAAAAAATCGCAAGCACGATTAGCAAGAATGTGGCTCCATCACTCAGGGACTCCATTCTGCTAGGGTGTGAATGGAGCGGATGGCTCCAGAAATGCGCTGCGGTAGTATAGAAAAGGAGCGGTCAGCCCCATGAGCTCACCACCGCTGTCAGAGAAAAAAGGAGGAAGGCGGTGACCACAAGCAAGCTCAGTCTGTGGCAGCCATGACTCGAGAACAGAACAGACGTCGCTCTTCTGCCAAAGAGCAAAGATCCAAAGCATGTGGGAGTAGGCATCCTTGAGACAAAGGACGTACCAGTCAACACCATCTAGGATGTTATGAGCCAAGGATCCCATGACATCAGCATGAAAAAGTTTGAGGGGATGGGAGGTGCAGGGTAAGCGGTAGAGAAGGAATTGTGGTGCATTCTACCTTGAGCACAGTTAAGGCAGTCAGCAGTGCATGGGGTAGGGAAGGCGGAAGCATCCACACCATTTGCAAGTTAAGTGCAAAGCAAGCGCTGAATTGCAACAGTGCGAATGTGGCAAAGGCGATGGTGCAGCAGCAATGTGTGAATTGGGGAAAGAGAGCACGCAACATGCAAAAGAGTAGCGGCAGCATGTGTACAGGTGAAATAAGGGACACTGAACAAGACATCACAACGCATGCCACAATGTACAACGAGGTCAGAAGTGCGATGCAAGACACAGGCATCGCCACGGCTGGAAGAGTCGTCCATGCCGTGGTCATCAAGAGCCGTAACAGAGAGAAAAATTAATTCAAGAGCAGGCACATCCAGCATGTCTGGGGGAAAAGGCTCCCCTCAGGACCATGAAACGAAGAATGCCAACACCCTGAATGGAAAGGAGCTGACCAAAGCTACTCCACACAAAGTGCACACAGCCCGCAGGATTGAGCAAGAGAAATGACGCATGACAGGACATTATGTGGTGGCTGGCTCCAGCATCCAGGATCTAGAAGCCACAAAAAACACAGATGGATGGTAGGAAACGACTCACTGCGACAGTGACAGAGCAGGGAGAAAGCTGCTATCCACAAGCGGTAAGACAGCAAGGCAGAAAAAAAAATCTTCCAATCCTCAATCCACGGAATGTCCACAGGCAGATAGCACTGAATACCACCAGAAGAAGAATCACAAAGATTCCTATCAGAATGACAGGCAAGTCGCCCATGACACCCCCAAACACTCTCACCTCTCTGGTAATGAAGTTGGCGCTGGTGGACAAGGTGGGACAAGCCATGGCGTCAGTAGCCTCATCAGCGCGCATGGCGAGCTAGTTGAACTGGACAGTGAGGACACTCTAATGCGCATGGCCCATCACAGTTTTGCGGAGCTTGATAAGGGCATAGATGCCAGCAGGGTCGGCGGTTGTACGACAAGTGGTCTCTCCACCATACATACCAATCTCAATTGTAAGATCTACCGGCCCCCAGTGATAAGGGAACGGTCGGCATGAGCACACTCATACACAACAGGAACAAAAGGCAACATAGCGGATGGTTCAAGGGTGTGTTAATACTCCCAGAGCTATTCTAGACCCAGGCACTTAATTGGACCTACCAAGAAGAGAATAAAAAGACATAAGTGAAGTGGGGCGGTGGCATGTCGAAGTCACGCTGATGCTATGTGGGTTGAGCAAGAGCTTTGGCTGTCGCGGTGCCGGCTACGGCTGCTGCTGCAATGGGATCTGACTGAGTAGGCAGAGAGCCACAGGTGGTGGATCTAGAAGTAGGAGTGGTGGCGAAAGCAGCAGAAACACCCAAAGAATTAGAGAAAACAGGGAACGGGCACAATGACGGTTGGAGGCAAGACAAGGAAAGATCAGTGACGTGATCAGCGGAGGTGTCCTGGTCACCTTGTTTGCGACGTAGGGTTTCCTTCGCAACACGTTGTGCTATGAGGGCTGCTTGCAGAGCAGCACAGCCACGCTGAACCTCCTCTGGGAAAGCAGGGTATTGTTCATTGGTGAAAAGAATAATGAAAGTGTGCCACTCTGTCAAAAACATCCTAGCAGATTTTCCCCCATCCCAGTGAGAAAAAATGGTGAAGGGAGACAGGAGAACGCTGTTTGGTGCTGTACTACTGAAAAACCTGACCTACATGCACAAAACACACACAAGAGGGGAAGGAGAATGGCAAAGAAGTGGGAGACAGCAAGGAGAGAGCAGGATCTCGCCAGATCTAGAGACAAAGAGTGAACAAAGGTGGAAGAGAAGCCACTGTGGAAGCTGCAACAATAGAAACTAAAGAAGTGGTAGAGACCAGAAGACAGGTAACCCCCAAATGAGTGACTGCTAGGAGGGATAAGATGGCTGCTGCGATGGAGAGGAGGAAGACCCATGCTGTGCAATCGATGAGGCTGATGCTGCTGATGATGCATGAGAGGTGGATGCACGAAGGGACGTGTCATCAGAAGCAATGACTGTAGCGGTTGTGGCTGCTGCTGAAGAAATTGAGTCTGCTGCGGCAGCTACCTGCGTGCTACATTGAATGCAGCTGCAGCATCAAGCCCAACCAAGATAGTTGCTGATGTGTATGCTTCAATGGCAAGGTCAGCTGCTGAGTTGGCTGGTGCACCCGCTGCATGTACAGCGGCTGCAAAAGTAGAGACAACAACACAGGAGCCTAACGCAACGTCAAGTACAGAAGAGATTTTCGAGGGTGGAGCTGGCTCTAAAGACGCAGGATGAGAGGTGGCAGGTGGATGTGGCTCAGCAAGTGAGGGAGAGAGATGAGATGTATCAATGTCGTGAGGGAGGTCCCGTGGCACTGCCACCGGGTTATAGATGTGATGGAGGGGCTTATAGTTGTTTGACGAGGTCCTCGATCATGCGGTCGACTCGTTGGTGCTCAGTGTTGATGCGTCGGCGAGTCGTCGGACGAATGTGACTGTTTTTATGTAGAGTCTATAGGCAACACCAAGAGGGAGGAGGCAATAGTCCTCTCCACCATGGCCGACTGAGAAGAGGGCTCACTTACAATCGTGGGATGGTCTTCTACAGCAGGAGAGACACTCTCAAGTTCTTGCGACCATGTGTGCTACAAAAAATATTCCGCACCATTTGGCCAGTGTAAAGCAGCCACCTGGATGCACAGTTCAAGCGTAACAAAAACTCCGTCCTGGCTCTTTGTGGGTGGCTCCTCAATCTGGCATGCGCACCATGCTACTTTGTGGGTGAACCTCCAGCAACAACTCCATCACATAGCTCTCTCGTGCCTTGCATGTAGCACACAAGCACTGTGAAGGGATGCACCATCCGTTTTTTTGGAACGTCAGGCACTTGAATGGATGACATGCATGCCACAAGCAAAAATGTCGCTGTGTGTCCATAAATTGCACAACGATAATCCTCCATGACCGACACGCAACGCACATGAACACACAGAACTGATGGTCATAGTGATGAGAAGGAACAACACATATTTGTACAAATGAATGGAAAGGACACCAAAACGAGCCATATCACCCAGGCACAGCACTAGAACACAAAAGGCCAGCATTCATGGCAGCCTTAAGGAAGTTCCTTAGTGAGGAAGTCCGCTTTCTGCTGTCGGGTGTCAACCCAAACGACCTGAAAATCACCTTCCATAGCATGCTCTTGCACAGAATCGTGTACAACATCAATATGCTTCATGCGCGTGTGACACATTTCATCATGCTCTTCAATAGCTTTGGTCCTTTGGTTGTTGCAGCACAGGATGGAACAAAGGATGGGCACGTGCAGCTATTTCAGCAAGCAGTACAACTAGACAATGTCACACATAGATGTGCTGAGTGCAATGTACTCAGCATTGCTGGAGCTCCACACCACATATACCTGCTTTTCAAACTTCTAAGAGAAAGTATTCCTGAAAAACAAGAAAGATGTATCTACTATGGCTGGGAGAGTGAGTTGCATGAGTATTTTAGTTTCCCTTTTACTCGTCAACGAAGACAGATAGCTGTGCACAACAGTATAGTCAGGCTTGGGCTGTGGAGAGAGAAAAATGCACAATACGGAAGTGCAGCCTCCAGGTGATGTGCACGTGGACAACATGAGAACCTTCCTAGGATGTTGACCGTTAAGACTACATCAATACTCTTGGTCGTAGCCAGCTAAATTAAGGGAACGATGACTGGGAGGTATTTGTAACATCCACGTGCTCCCTCAGCTTAGACGAGTCCAGTGTCGTAAGCCATCCCTGGCCTGCTCGGCTCATCGGCATTAGTGGGGTGGGCAAGGAATCGAGGAGGAATGAAGAGTCTCTCCCTCACTGTGTACACACGCGGCCATGTGGATATGGAGAGTGCAACGCAGATGATCACGTTTGAGCTCCATTCCTAGGAAGACACAAGCAGTGCCCATGTCCTTGATTTTCTAACTGACTGTAGCAGGACCTTCACTGCTTGGAGTACTATGGGACTGGGCGACATGATTTGCAATTCGCCAAAATAGACAAAGATCAGACAAAAATCATCTGACAATGAGCTAAATTTCACAGCATGACTTAATGTACTGCTGTGATACCCCTCCTTTTCTTGGCTGGTAGTAGTCTCCTGGTTCCATCAATGTTGTGAAGGCTTCAGGCTGTAGGTCCTTCCAAAATGATTTTTTCATGTCCATCTATGGCGGTGCCTTCTGTGAACCCCGGCGGATGTACCATGTAGATCTCGTTGTCCAACCAGCCATGCAAAATGTGTTATTCATGTCCATCCGCTCCAGCTCCAAGTCATGGCGATAAATAAGGCTTGAGAGCGCATATACAGTGGTCTAGTCTGGTCTGGTCAGATGCCAGCAGAGAAAATGTGTCATTGTATTCAACGTTGGAGACTTGGGAGAACCCCTGTGCCATGAGGTGTACCTTGAATTGGTTGCCCGAGCCATCAGGCTTCAATACTTGCACCCACCGGGATAACACGGAATTGTGTCCAGGTGGCAGATTGACTAGTTCGTAGACTATGCACTCAGGAAGAGCATTCAGATCCTTGGTTATGGTTTCTACCCATTGCTGGATATGCAGTACCTCCGGTGCCTGACAGAATTTCCTAGGCTGTGTTGCAAGTGTGGCGATCAAAGCAGCATCGTGACACTGCCGGATACTGATGCCTTGACAGCACACTAGAATTACTTTCAATAAGAGAATACCGAAGACTGGTCATAAGATAGACAACCCTTGCTGTACGATAGTTAATCAACCCAAATTCATACGCTCCATCAAAAAGTGTATTCTTGTAATTAAGGATTTCTCAATAACCATAAAAACGAATGCATGTGACTAGATCCCACAGATACATTCCGTGTCAAACATAAAAATTCCTAATGTATTTCTTATGGAATGAAGACGTTCTGTTGAACGATTGATGTTCACTTTTCTCTTCACTTTCCAATACAAAATATTCACACCGTTTCAAGGTTGGGGTGATTGTTTCTACATGGGAATGCGTGTTATTCAGATGGAGGCCAGTGAGTGGAGCTAGCACTAGCTGAGCCACTGGCATTGGGGCAAGAGTTAAGTGTGCAAGCAAGATTACCATGGAAAAATTATTCCATTGGTGTGGAAATCACAGGCACCACCGGAGGGTCCGGAAATGTGGAGGGGGGTGGAGTGCCATTAGTAAGGACCGTTGCCAATGGAGGTGACACATGGGAGGGGGCTCCAGTACTTCGGATAAAGACCGACGTTGGTGGAGTTCAGAGTTGGGAGGAGGTTACTGACAAAGGGGAGACGATAGTTGACCCTAGAGAGGACGGTGGGCTAGTGATTCAGATGAGGGTATGGATGTCCTTGCACGAGGGATTTGTGGCTCAGCTGGTGACATGTGTCGAGACTCAGATTAACAGTCGGGCTATGAGCAAGAGAGTGGCTGAGCATTCAGTCAGCCGAGAAAGCGTGGTCAGGAAGGAGGGAGAGGTGGGACGGTCAAAATCTTGAAGGAAAAAATAATGAAATAAGAAGTCATCTTGCGACTTGATGACGCGCTGACGCTCTGGATCCCAGAAGCTCCAGGTATTTGACTCAGCAAAGATGCTAAGTAAAGGGCACAGGCAGCCAAACGGGGAGGTCTTACCATCAAGCATGTCCTCAGGAAGCCAGACATTGGCGATTCTACCTCTGACACAAGTGGGACGGAGATGAGCACGAATTCCCTATCACCGTTCAAAGTGATTGACGGAGCGAGAAAGGGGCCCTCCACATGTGGTTCCACGCCCAGGTTATGCACCGCATTGCCTCGTAGGTAATGAGAGGGGATATGCCAGACTTGGACAAGAGATTGCACACACTACTAGCCAGTGTCCAGTTTGAGCTCTTAGGCATCCCATTTTCTTGGATGTATACAGAGAAGTGAGTTCCATACACACTCCACGGGAATCAAAACGACGATGTGGTGGGTACCATGAACTCATTTCCATGGTCATTGAGGAAGGCCTGTACGGACTGCAAGCAGGCACGCTTGACATGAACAAGCTAAGTGTCAGAGGAATGAAAGACATTACTGTTTTGATGAAGAGCGGACATTCAGTGATAGCGGGAGAAGTGGCCCGCAAGGCACACGGCATGAAAGCCCTGGCAGACAAGGAATTCATGGAGCAGGAGCTCCACATGCATGATGTGAAGGGGGTGAAATGACTGGGTTTCAGTGGTGGAAAATGGGGAACGGTGTAATTTATCTTTTGCACAGTAATGGTCGTCAGTGCTATAGGGAAAGGAGAAAGTGGATCAAGATCAAGCGATGGTTGCAGGCGGAGCATGCTAGAAATGATGTGAGGGTGCGTGTGACCAAGGTGGCAATGCAGCACGTGAACATGCTCCAGCGAGAGAAAACAATGCAACATGAATTAGAGTGAACCATGTCGGATTCATTATCAGAGACGAGGCTTCCATCGATTGCGAATTCCCTCAGCCGCGATATGGATTGTGGCCTTGGGGTCACCAACCATTGAGTTTCTGCATCCGAGCATTGTATTCAGCAATTTCTATAAGATAGATTGCCGCGATCATTCACGCAAGGTCGTCTTGGATGCGGAATATGGTGATTGCTTGCCTGATTTTGTGCTTGAGGCATTTTTTGTAGTGGAAGTAGAGTTCATCGGGGGCGAGGTCACTACCGGTGAAGATTTCACAGAAACGCCATGAATAATCTGCCATGCTAGACGTCTGAAGTAGGCTTTGAAGCTTGTACCATGCGTCATAATAATTGTTTGATTTTTCACATTTTGCGAGTATGGTGCACGTGGAGTCCATCCAATTTTCCAGTGGAGTCAGCAAGTTGTGCCACATCGGAGTGATCTGCTCAAGAGGTAGGATGCAGCGTTCAATGATGTGAGAGCCTTCATGTGAGTCATCGATTCAGCTCCACCGGACCCTTACAACAGTTGGATGGTCTTCAGATTGAACCACCAACTCAAATCCGTGCCACGCAAAAGCGAGGCTGCATGGTCAATTTTCCTTTTGCCATTGTTGACCCAACATCGGTGAAGTACACCTCCAAACTCGCCAGCCACATCAAAACCGCCGGTCCTTCGATGTTGGCAGGATCGAACGGTTCAAGAAGTGACAATAATATCTGGGGCTCTCTTGATAGTTGGAGATTTCTCTCGGTGAGGAATTATTATTACGCGCACGCATGTTGAAGCTCCTCCGCTTAGTTGTTGGAACAGATGGGTGTTCAGGATCTGGAGTCCTGAATGCTTCCAATACAGGTCCTTATTCATACGTGGCAGTTGGCCGGTGTCTCCCATCGTGCCCGGTGTCGCCCCGGCGGACAATGGTGGAGGTGAAGGGGTTCGCTGAGCCTAAGGGTTCCGTCACCGGGTTGGGCGCCGGGGTTGTCAGTGCTGCGTCATTTGCCACAAAAGTTTTTCTCATTGTCTAGTTCGCCTGGAGAACGTCCTTGACCGTGTAGCGTTGATCCTCCAATGCAGAATCTTTCGTCGGTTGCTACCACTCGTCACTGGGTGCGGTCGCTCCGGGTGTTGTTGTTGTGAGGTGTGCAAACTTCTGGATGATGGAGGTACGCTGAAGACTTGTGGGAGATTGTCGTCTTGTGGTTAATCTATCGGCTGCCCCTTGAGCACCATTGTGCTCTGATACCAAGTGATATGCCAAGCGAAACATGGTGGTTCACAGGAATGAGGTAAGGAGTAGAACACGATTCGAGAAATTTGGACATTTGGATAATCTGAACTTTGTAGTAAGTGCACTTCGATGACGAGTGTCTCACATGTCAAGCGCATGTATATAATAGCGAGAAAAATAATGAGGCACTTGGGTCTTGGGCGTTTGAGTTGAGTGGCGCATATGGCGCTCCGTTGTGAGTGGTCACTTCGAGAAACTACGTGGAGAAGTCAGGGGGTTTTGAGAATATCCAGGCACTCTTACATAAAAGTATAGCACCGTCAAGAATTCCAGCGAACAATATCAAACACTTGATATGGTTCGCGATATTTTCTGGACCCTTCTGGTAAGAGGATGATTGTGTCAGAAATTTTGGAAGCGGAAAACCGGAGTTTGGAGCAGGTGGCCAAAATGTCCTCGGCGGAATGGCATAAAAATCTTGAGGAGGGGGGCTACGTATGTAAGAACGAAAACTCTCACTCGCGGAGTTTTGGGATTTGTGTATGCCTACGGTTGAACATCTTCCATGGCGTTCGCTACGAGGTAAGAACGGCAATCTGATGCAATCTACGGTGTGCATGCAAACGAACCGTCAACCGGTGTGTTAGCTTTTACAATCTACATTGTGGCATAATCATGCACCGCCTCATGGTTTCCAACATACGTCGGCAAGAGCCCACAAGAGCCCGCTGAAGCTCACGTCCTCTCCGCCATTGTGACTGCGTAGCGCTCTGACCTTCCGGCCATTCTGCCTCTCCACCGCTGCAATGTACTCCTTCAGCTGGTCCAAGACCTCGCCTTTCCGCTTCATGAAGTACACATAGAGCTTTGTGCATGCATGCATGTGTGCTTGGTGTGCAGTCCTCGGCATCCGACTGGCTAACGACAGCCAATGTGTGGGCCAATCGAGCAATGTCACAACAACAGTTTGCGCTGCTTGGTATTGGCAGTGCCACCATTCTGGACAACACCAGACCACACGATACCATACCATACCATACCATACCATACCATACCATACCATACCATACCATACCATACCATACCATACC
>SZWC01003303.1:137388-158640 GCA_023375785.1 Penium margaritaceum | reverse complement strand
AGAGAGAGAGAGAGAGAGAGAGAGAGAGAGAGAGAGAGAGAGTTATGATTAGATGATAAATGATGAAAAAATAAGAAGGGGACAAAGCAAAGACACGGTTGCGGGGACCGCGGAAGAAAATGCGAACAGGATGGATAAAACTTGGTTAAACGTGGAGGGAATGACTAACCTCCGTGAATACAGCAGACCAGGACAAAGTAGCAGAGCAACGGAGTCTTTCCGCTAGCTGGACGTGGGCGACACCTTGTCAAGGTGGTTCAGTCCAGGACCTGAACCTGTGTTGAGTGCCTGATTTTCTCCAAAAATTACTCTCTTGTCAGAGCTACATTTTGACAAAGATAGCTGCAGCACCTGCAGCAGCAGAGGCAACAGGGAGAGACTTCAAGATGGGCCTGAGATGCGACATGACAAGATTAGCAATCTAGTCTGTGTCTGATCATTCTCCTCTCTACGGAGATTCAGGTCAGCTGCACGCCACTTGTGCCGCATGAAGAATTCGACGTGTGTACTACAACTCCTGTTGGACTACAGTATATAGCTTGTTTCAACAAGTATGACAATGAGCAGACCACTCTGCCAAAAAAAACGTATTTTATTATCCCCCATCCGAATGAGGTTGAAATTATGAGCATACTCTTTTCCACGAGTCACAATGGTATGATGGAAGTAGATGTGCTCATCCGAAAAGGATTGGCTGTAGTGGCCGATGGAGAAGAACTGTAGTGGCTACTCACGCTGAAATGAAGGAGACCGTCGAGGCAACTGGGATGACAAGACAAAGACCACTAGTAAGTGCAGCTGTAGGCAGAGAGGCAAATGATACAAGTTGGAGATAATCATGGTCATGTGACAAAGTTGTCATTGATGTGGCAAATGATGTTGCAACTGCAAGAGCAGTGGACTTGAAGATGGACGTGACAGTAGAGAATGTAGCTGCAGTAGCTCATACTTTGGGAGATGTGATAGAATGTGTAGGAACTGTAACCTGAGTGGCTATGTCAACAGCTTCAGCTACAACTGGGCCTAGCAAAACCGCCAATGTTTTGGAAAACTCCACTCGTCCTGTGACAATGCTCATTGGGGCACGTACTGCATGTGCATATATAACAGTTGTAGCATCATCACCAGTGGTTACCATAATGCTGCCTGAATCTGTTTCAATAATGGGTGCAGGAGATGCTGCGTGAGAGGCATGAGAGGGTGGATCATCTACAATAAGCCACACACTTGTAGAGAGCCTGTGAAGATGAGAGCGGTCATCCCTAAGAGGAGCTTATCAGTGCTTGGTAAGGACGCGTTTTTGTGGATGATTTCTGTGGAAGTGTGCCACAGCACGGAGAGTTGTTAGATGGTATCTTGCAACGCTACTCCCACTTGCACCGGGATTTCTCCTCATCACAATTGTAGCCTCCATCCTAGCGCTAGTTATTTGTGCCTGATTTATACCTCGCTTTTAACGGAGGAACTACAGTAAGTTCCTCCGTCAAAAGCCAGGTACACCATTGAATTCTGTATGATTTGATGCCAACCTGGATCTCCTCCAACCTCTGCCGAACCTTCTCCAAGGACTTGTCAGAGAATTTGGTGTCTTCAGATTCTAGAGGAATTTAGTAGCAGCAAATGATGCCGTCACAAAATGGACTGATGCTAGCTGCAGCGCCAGCTGTTGCTGCAGCTAAAACTGCCAATGCAGGCGGCAAGATGCTGATCCCGCTGCTGCTGCTTCCAATACAGGTGTCAAGAAAATCCTGCTGCTGCTTATGATGTTGCTTCTTCTGTTGCTATCGCTGCTACTGTTGCTTCTGACTGTCTTGATTACATACAAGGCAAGCTGCATCGCCTGTCCTGTCCTTTGTCTGACTCCCGCACAATGTACCTCCTTGTCCTTGTCCATGCAGACGTCATGAACCCTCTCCCGATGAATTTCTGGGGGGTTTTGGACGATAAATGTCTTGTGTCTTACGAATGACTTCTCTCGCTTTTACTGGATCTTTGTCCTTTGCCAAAAAAGTGATGTTGGGCCCACAATCGAGTGTTGGCTTGTCCAGGCTGAGCAATGTTGTCACGCTTGCTAGCGCAAGCTCTTAGAATTTTTCTTCGATTGTGGTGGGGATTTCATGGGTTCCACGACCCGCTTCATCCAGTCTCAAGGGGTGCATCTGGAGCTCTATGCTCCATATACACCACAGCAGAACGGAGTGTCAGAATGTTAGAACCACACTCTTGCTGATGGTGATCGCACCCTTCTTGTGAAGTCTAGCCTCCCACCGCTGTATGCCTTCAAGGCCATGTCCTACATGACGTGGGTTTGAAACCGTGTTTCGTACGGTCCGCTGCCTTGTCATGTCATGCCATTTGAGCGATGGTATGGTCATCGTGCTGACCTTTGCCTCTTTTGTGTCTGGGACAGCGTCGCCTGCATTTAGCTCCCTGAGGACCAACGCTATGGCAAGCTGTCTCCTCAAGTTTGTTTCTGCCCTTTCCTTGGTGTGTCCTCTTAGTCCAAGGCCTGGCACTTTTGGGATCCCGAGAGTGGTCGGGTTGACGAGTCTCGCAATGCTCTCTTCTTTGAAATTACCTTCTCTCGCGAGATTGCTCATTCTATCCCACTGCTTGCGTCCTTCTCTCATCCAGGGAGAGGTGGTGTATGTGGAGTGCCCTTCGGTAGTGGCTTCCCTCCGTATCCCGCTGAGTCGTATTCGACGTCATCTCCTGTAGCGTCTGCGTTGCGTCATCTCCTTTCACGTCTGCTTTGTTCCTAGCATCATCTCTTGTTGTATCTGTGTCGTCGCCAGCATCATCTCCTGTCGCATCAACATCATCGCCAGCGTCATCTCCTGTCACATCTGTTTCGTCACAAGCATCGTCTCTTGTCGCGTCTACATCATCACCAGCTTCGTCTTCTGTCGCTTCTGCCTCATAGCCTCCATCATCGGTTGTGGATCCATCGGCAGCAGACCCAGTCGCACCCTCGTAGCCCGCAATCTCGTCGTTGTTTGTTTGCGCTCCAGGCGGTCGTCTGAGACCGTTGCAGTCTCTACCTCACTATGCCCCGCCTGCCAGTAGCACAGCCTCTGCTAATCCCTCTGGGCCCTTGCGGTCAGTCCTTCCACAACCTCCTCCTTTCTCTGGTCTTGACGCCTGGTGACGGCTGTGCTGCAGCCTAACATTTCACTTAGACATTTTCTTATAGCTGATGAGTTCCACCAAGCCATTGCAGCAGCTAGGTCTACTCCGTCTCGGCCATGTTCCTCAGTTGCCACCACACTCGTTGCAAGTGGCACCACAACGCTTGTTCCTGAACAAAGCAGAGTACAACAAGAACGCTCCGCTATAGATGCATCACTCTCGGAGCAGGCTATGCGCGAGGAACTCGCTGCGATCGCCACAGAGGGGCACAAGGGGTTTATGAGAAGGTGAAGCTCCCACCCGGTCGTAAGACCATATCAACTTGTTGGGTGGCTCAAAGGAAAGAGAGGCCCAGTGGCTCAGTGGAATGGTACAAGGCCTGTCTCACAGCCAAAGGGATTCCCCCAAGTGCCTGTTTGGACTTTGACGCCACCTTTGTTCCTGTTGGAAAGTACACCACTGCAAAGGCGTTGTTGAGTCAGGTAGCTCGGCATGATTGGGAGCTCCACCACATGGACTTCAACAATGCCTTCTTGCACAGCAATCTCAAGGAAGAGATCCATCTCGTCCAGCCTCCAAGGTTTGAGGATGGCACAGACAAATTCTGGCGCCTCCGAAAGGCCTTGTATGGTCTGAAGCAATCCCCACGTTGTTGGAACCTCAAGATCTTCGCTACCTTGGAGCGGGGCCGGTATCACCACAAAATAGTGGACCAGGCTCTGTTCGTGAGTGCCTCCTCTTCACCCGTCGTTGTTATCCTCTGTGTGGACGACCTCTTGATTGTGTCCCCCGACCCGTAGGCTGTCCAGGCTGTGAAGGATCTCCTCCACTCTATGTCGAGAATGAAGGATCTTGATCCAGCTTGTGTCTTCTTGGGAATGGAGATTGAGCGTGATCGCCGGCGTCAAACACTACATAGGCATCAGGCTGGTTATGTCTGGGCGCTGGGGGAGCGTTTTGTTGATCTGTTGGTCACGGTCCCTCTGCATCCACGCCTTTGACGCCCGCTAGGCAGAGGCTTCTCACGTCAGTAGACCCAGATCGTCTGGGGCAGCCTGTCGATGTCACGACGTACCTCTGAGTCACTCCCCAATGTTCCTCGGGACCACGACGCGCGCAGATGCAACTTTTGTTGTGAACTTCTTGTCGCAATTCTTACAGCATCCGCGTTTGCTCCATCTGGAGGCTGCTCTGCATGTTGTGCAGTATGTCGTGTCTACCCCATGCCTGGGTCTGTGCCTTTGCGCGCAACCTTCTTTTGTTGTTGACGGATACACTGATAGTGATTTGGCCCATGATTGTGATGCGTGCAGCCGGTCCGGCTACATCTTCTTCGTTGGAAGTACAGCTGTCTCGTGGAAGAGTGGCAAGCAGGATTGCGTAGTGTGGAGCTCAACTTGGGTTGAGTACGTCACATTGGGGGCTGTGGTCTGTGAGAGCATCTGGTTGTGCCGTCTCATGCAGCAGCTGTGCCAGCCCATCCACTGCATCACCATCCGCTGCGACAATGAGAGCGCATGCCGCATAGCGGAGCATGGTGGCATGTGTCACACGCGCACAAAGCACAACAACATTGAGAATCACTTTTCATGTTGATACCCACGACAGAGACATTGCCACATTTCATGTGGCAATGTCTCTGTCGTGGGTATCAACATGCGGCAGCAGCGTGCAAACTTCCTTACCAAAGCGCAGTGTAGCGACAAGTTCACAAGTTTGAAGTATGCAATGTGGGGCTTCTTGTGTATGCTCCTGCTCCTACCTGATATGTACCCTGCTCTTGTTGCTTCCTCTCTCCGTCAGCAGTTCTCTGTGGCCTTGTCTCGTGTGCCTTGCCGTGCGCTGATGTTGCCATCGTTTTGTGATCCTTGTTCGCTTGTGGTGAATGGCGTCTGCGGGTCATGGGAGAGTGTTGGTGTGTGAGTCACGGTGACCTCTGGACTTCTCGCCAGGGCTCGTCCGTATGCTGAGACACTTGACGGCTACTTTGACAGCGTCAGCACCAGCCGGCGCGCCTTCACGTGTCCACTAGAGTTTTCTCGGTGACCACCTCCCGGGGTCCATTTTCTCAGTGGTGCTATCATTGCTCGTTTATGATCCAGTCGCGTAGAGTTCCTTTTTTTGCATCTGGTGCTTCTTTCAGTTTGTCATTCAGACAACCGAAGGAGTCCGTACAACTCCCGGGTTCTCTTCTGCTGCAGTTTAGGACCTGTTGGTAATGGTTGTGACACACGCAAGTGACCTCTTGACTCTACTCACACACACACACACACACACACACATCATCACTGCAGGTGATTAATCTGGACTGAGGCTCTCTGGTGCAAGACTGTGACGCAGCATTGGGCGCAGAGTGGTGGTGACACCATCAAGTTGTCAAGTGGTGGCCACAGCACCAACGCCAAACTTATGGAGAGCCTTAGTGTAGTGATGGTTCATACTCTACATGCCAAAAAGGGGGATACATTTGTAGGAGTGCATGCTCGTGATGTGGTTGGGTTCTTACACACTTGCATGCTTCTAGCATAGTGAGCCGGGTTGCTGATCCCTCAGGACCACACGTCCAGTCTATACCGGCGTGTGAGAAACCGCCTGGAGCTCGCTGGCTCCAGAGCCGGGTTCGATCCCTGGGTGGCGTCTGGGCCCCACGTCGAGAGCCTCGCGTGGGTGGCCCGGTCAACCGGCACTTAGCACTTTGCTTGCTCCTTACTCGCTCACTTGTTTTCTCTCTTATTCACTCTTCCGTTATGTGAGCTTGCCCCCGATCCATGGTGTCGCTCCCGTCGCCTGCTTGCTTGCTTGCTTGCTCATCCTAGCAACCAAAGCTACTTACAGGACCTTGCTGCCGGGCTAAATCTATTTCCCGACCGGTTGGTTAGATTTGTGCGCCTAGTTGTGCGCGTGTGGGTGAGACTATACCTACACACTTTTGTATTGTCACTTCACTTCTACGTTTTCAAGTGTATCTTCACCGTCTCTCTACCTTTTGAAGCGCCGTTTGTCTCGTTGTAACCTGTGCAGCGTACACTCTCACATTGGTCGCTGCTTTGGGGGTTTCTCCATTCCCTCACGTCATAGGTGTGATGGGCCACCAATTGAACAACAAACACAAACAAAAAATATGTACATCCATATTGGTGATGCATTGGTACCGTGGGGATGAGTAATCCAAAAGTGTTGATGCGACGTTATAATTTGCAATGCACCGCACTCTGGTACATGATGCTGCCAACAGTATTAAGCACTTGAAAGAAATATTCTTTGCAGCTCCTTCTGTGGGGTCCATCATTGAGAAATCACTAGATCAGCTGGGCAATGTCACAAGTTGCACAGCACAAACTGTTGGCTTTACACCCGTCACGAGCGACGACCATGGTGATTACCCGTATACCCCGTACTAGTGGTATGGAGCAGCAGCACTGGAGAGCACGAAGACATGATCCCTGTTGCGGATCTAGCTGGCGCCGGAGCATCGATGGATGGTGGCTCCACCCACCAGCAGGTGCCAGACTGCTGTCACAATGTCCCGGGTGCTTGCCGGGGTGCTTTGCGGTTTTTCTGCAGGCGCTAGAGTTTTCTCGGTGGACTGGCTCTCGAGCACGATTGGCATGTTCTGCATTGTCTGTCCACCGATCGATGCCGGACTTGTGCGTGTGACCAGTCGTAGCATCCGGCTGGAGATTTTGCATCTCTAGGTTCAGACAGTGTTGCGTTTCGATACTTGTGCACAGGTTTATGGACAAAGCAGTGGCTTTGGGCCGGTTGTAGGACAAACTGACACTGTCGCGTGTGTCACCCGTCGTGCGTCGCGGCAGCTATTCATGCTGTATGCTTGAAAGTTGTCATCTCTCTCTGCAATTATATTTAATATGAGCTTCCTGACACTCTGTACGTCTCCCTACCGAAACCCTTGCGAATCCGTGCATGACTTGTGACTGTCATCACACACTGACTCAACGCTGACGCTCAGTTAAGTGGCAAGCGGTTAGGAAGGTTCCAGGAAGTTTCTCATGGTATCAGAGCGGTGAGGCATCCCTCGCTGAGCTGCGCAGAAGAGACGCAACAGTGGCAGCAGCAGTGAAAGTCACAGCTAAAGCCACGGTCCCAAGCCACGGTGACCCGCTAGAGCAGATTGTAGTAGCGGAGACACCCTTGTAACAGCACCACCATGCCACCACCACAGGGCAGCCAAGGGTTTCCCAACCCTCTCCAGCAGCAGTTGAGGCATGTGATGTTGAGAAGGGGTATGTGAAGGGTCCAAGACGTTTCATTCAGGTCGCACATACCACCCCCCCCGGATGTGAGAGAGTAC
Organism: Penium margaritaceum; assembly: GCA_023375785.1. Lineage (NCBI taxonomy): Eukaryota > Viridiplantae > Streptophyta > Zygnematophyceae > Desmidiales > Peniaceae > Penium > Penium margaritaceum. The sequence goes on along the minus strand of SZWC01003303.1, from coordinate 151,199 downwards.
AATTGCTCCATTTGACCACCGTTTTGGCGTGTAAGAGCTCGTTAGAAAGCTCTTGCAAAGCCCTATCCATCGCTTTCACTCCCGCCTCATTTCATGCCCTGTAGGCTCCGTAAAATGAAACAACGCTCTCAGATCTAGATGTTTTCCAGATTTTAGGCAAAAACAAACGGTGATGTTTCTTACTTTTTGGAATTTTGTTTTACACGAAACCACCGCCATTGCATTCAGCATCCTTTGGTGCATAATCGCTCCAAATTTTGCTTCATTTGGATAACCTTCATGCTGACATCATCATTGTAGGTGATTACGTCAGCACCAACACTTGGCCATATTTTTGGCTGAGATATCATTTGTTACCAGCGTTCCAGATTCTCAAGAAATGCCAACGCTTTGTGATTCTGACAATGTTCACATTTGGACCCATATTGAGCAGCATCGATGCCGCCGGTCCGTGACAAGGGCAAGGGGCTAGGAGACCCCTCCTCTTCATCCCCGTCGCAGCAGGTCTGAGAGACTGTGCTACAATCACCAATCTCCCCTTGTGGCTTTGTGCCAGCGAGAGCAAGTGCCCTGTGCACTCACCTACGCTAGGCTTCAGAGATGAGCAGACTGGCGTGGCAGGGAGCGCAGCCGGCACCGTGGTTGGCACCGGCACTACATGCGTGGCAGACACCGCGTCCATAGTGGCATTTGCAACCGTGGCACACGTCTCAAGCGTCTAACGGCTATGCCTCCTATTACTGTGGCGATCGGCACCATGGCTAGCCTCAGTATCGCCAATGTCTTGCCGGGTGGCGACCACCCTGGATTCGGTCCCGCCCCTCTTCTTCACCATCCGACTCAAAGACGTTGTCAGCCGATATTGTGGCACCCCTCAGTGGAGCTATGGCAGTGTTGTATGCCGAGCTCCAGGGTCTGAAGCGCATGGTGCAACAGCTCACAGACCATGTGGTCTCTGAGCAGACCATTGCCATGTCACTACAGACACCTCCATCTTCCTCGTCGCCATCCTCACCTCCGTCAGTCTCGTCACATGTCGCCTCCTGACCTTTGCTCCACATCTCACACCCTCCGCTCTATCCTAATGTCAGTTGGAGTCATCCCGACCTTTGACTCCTCCGCACCTGTGGTAGTCCCTTTAGCTCGCGCTTGTCGCACTCGCACTCGGCACGCGAGGCAGTGGACAGCACGTTCGGCTAGACGTGCCCAGGAGGTAGCCGCAGCAGTAGCAGTGGCAGGCGTTACCCTGGAGCTAACTCCCTCGTCCCCGGTCACAAGGTTGGTGCCATACCCCTTCTCAGCTTCTACCGGTGTGTCGATCGAGGAGGGGATGGAGTTTCGGCCGACGACTAGCAGAGAGTGCAGGAGGGATCTGAAGGACGGAGCTGCATGACAAGGCATTCTCAATGAGGACGAGTCATCCGAGGAGTGGTCCGACATGGAGTCGGAGGCGGACGCGTGGTCCGACACGGAGTTGGAGGCAGACGTAGCGATGGAGATGGGGATAGAGACTACAACCAACGTTGTAGTGACAGCGACCGATGTGGCAGGTGTGGCAGTAGCAGCAGACGAGGCAATAGCACTAGTGGTGGTGACAGCTGGCACCCTTGGAGCAGACGTCCGGGTAGTGGGCGTGTCGACAGCCACCGACGTTGTGACAGTAGCAGCAGTACCAGGCGCTGCTATAGACGAGACGACGACAGTGGATGTCCTTGTTGGTACGGACACCATGATGGCCGTCACCCTTGTAATAGCCGGCACGGCCTCCTTAAAGGTGGACGCTCCTTCAGCCGTAGCATCACTCATTGCAGTTACACATACAGGACGGGTACCCAGAGAGGTAGGAGACGTCGAGTTTGCCAACACGGCCGCTATGGCCGGCGCCACTGCCATAGCTGTCTGCGAAAGTGTAGTCATCGCGGAGGATGCAGCTCGAGCAGTAGTTGATGCACGAGCAGCTGAGCCGGCCCCAGTGCTGGAGCGTTTACAGTCTGCGCTTCGTGACCAGGAGGATGCAGTGGCACGTACGGACAGGCACTTGCAGGTTCTTACGCTTGAGCTACGTGTAGCGAGCACACATTGGAGCACCGTAGACGCCGCGGACCGTCGGGTAGCGGCATTAGACATCAAGGATGCATACACGTGCCTCGAGGCTGCTGAGTTGACGTTGCACGGTGTAGTGTGGAGGCGGTCGGACTTGCGCTGACAGTTGGAGGAGGCGATATCAATGGATGCCTCATCAGCGGCGGCCCCTGTAGGAGGAGTCGTTACCGTGGTCGACACTGCTGACAGCCGAGAGGCACATGTGTCCGCGGCATATGATGAGCCTGCAGCAGTCACCCTTACAGATGCACCTACCGTGGAGGATGCAGAGCGAGCTGCGGACCTCCGGCTCGTGGCTGCCCTGACTGGCATCGCTGACACCATGGCGGTTCCAGCCACCACGACACAGCTTTTCTTGTGCTGTCACGCTCTGCCATACCCGAGCGCCTGTGCTCCGCAGTCGACGAGCAGGAGGCAGTTGTGGCTCGAGCGGAGGAGCACGTGCAGGGTCTCATGGCCAAGCTCCGGGAGGCCAGCAGTCGTTGTTACACTACAGATGTTCCAGCACGACGGGCTGTCGAGGAGTGCATAGAGGATGTGCACACACGTCTCGAGGCAGCAGAGTGGTCTCTACAGGATGCACGTCAACAACGGGCAGACGTTCAGCAGCAGGTAGACGATTGGCTGCGCACCAGGGGTTCGAAGGAGCCCCAGGACGTACGGGCTCTTGATGATGGCGATGACGATACAGAGGCAGATCCACCAACGGATGCCGACGTCCGGCCAGCAGTCGACAGCCGAGTGATAGGTGTGTCCGAAGCAGCCGGTGCCTCCACAGCAGCACCTCCTACAGATGCAGACACTGCAGATGCCGACGCGTTGTCTGGTGTCGACGCCCTGCCAGCAGCTGGTGACCATGTGACAGATGATCCGACGGCTGATCTGCGCGACGAGGCGGCGAGGTTGTTGGAGGCCGTGGCTCGTGCCGATGCACACGCAATCGAGGTCCACCGTCAGGTTCGTTCCGCGACTGACCATTTGCATGCCGCAGATGCAGCCGGCCGCTCGGCAGATGCAGCATAGCTTGACGAGTTGTATACGCGTCTTGACATTGCGGAGTCCGCGTAGCGATGTGCGGCTCAGCAGCAAGCAGGCATACAACAGGTGATGCAGCTGGAGAAGGCCCTCAACGCTGCACTTGTCAGAGCATCAGGTATCGAAGTAGTGACGACTACGACAGCGACAACGACGACGACAATGTCGACGACGCTATGGGATAAGGCTACGTGCGCGTATGTCCCATCAGCATCGTTCTCACCCTTGTTGCTATGCAGGTGTATGTGGCCATGGAGGAGCTGTGCTCCCTCCTCAGGGGGGGTGTTGTGCAAAGCTATCATCTTTGCTCGTGCTGTCGGACTCTGCCACACAGGGGGAGTGTTGGCATGTATGCTTTCGCCCGACGCATCCTTGTGCACAGCACATACAGATACTACTGCTCTATGGTTGACATGGGTCGAGGTGGTGATGGCTGAGACCCGCATACCAGATGAGTTGTACCGGTGTGACGTGGATACCCATTGCCTACACGTGTTTGAGAAAATGTGTGGAAACTTCCTAGCGATATTGCCACTGACTAGGCGTCAGTGCATGGTCAGACGATGACGACAGTCACAAGTCGTGCACACAACGGCAAGGGTCTGGCTAGGAGACACAAGGCAAAGTGTCAGAATGCTTCAATAGCATTTGCAGAGAGAAATGACAAATGACAGGTCCATGGCATAAGTACCTGCCGCGGCGCACGGCGGGTGTCGCACGCGGCAGCGCAAGATCTGTCCTAAAACCGGCCCAAAACCACTGTTTTGGCCATAACTCAGCGTAGACAAGTCAGAACGCTACGCCGTCTGAACCTACACGTGCAGAATCTCAAGCCAAAAGCTACAACTGGTCACATGCATGCATCCGGCAACAAACTCGACACACAACTCAAAGACATGCAAATCGGGCCCATGGCCAGTCCACCGATGAAATCCTACAAGCTCTAGAAATGCTACAGAAGGTCCCAGACAGCATCCATGACTCTGGGGCGAACGTCGATCAGCTCCGAGCAGGTAGTCCACCACCAGACGACGCCCCGGTGCCACCTGGGTCCGCATCAGGGATCTGCACGAGCATGGACACGGCCGAGTGGTCACAGTAAACTGTACAGGTCGACATGAACGTCACAGATCACAACACTCCCCCATGACCCGATGGTACGCATGTCCATACACGTGCAGCACTGAAACAAGTGTAACAACGAGTAGAAAAACAGTCGTGAAACAGATACAGACACACCCCATACTGAACCACTCTCAGGTAAGGGGCGAAGCCTAATGGAACAAATGGCTACCAGAAACTTCCCGCGCGCCAGTGCCTTCGTCAAGAAGTCAGCACGCTGCATGTCAGTGCCGACCCATATGACGGAGATCACGTGTCGCTCCACCAGATCATGCACGAAGTGATGCTCAACCGCAATGTGCTTCATGCGAGCATGAGAGGCACCAGAGTTCTCCACAATGGCAAGAGCACTCTTGTTGTCACAACGAAGCACAATGGCAGGCACTGACTGACCCAGCACAAGGAACAGGAGTAGGAGCCACACTACCTCACCAGCCCCTGCACCCAGAGCAACATACTCTGGCTCCAACGAGCTATGTGCGATGCAGCCCTGCTTCCCACTGCGCCAGGACACAGCGGTACCACCGAGCACGAACACGTAAACGGTGTGACTGTGTACATCTGGGCTCCAGGCCCTATCGCGGTCGGTGTAGCCGTCAAGTACCACCAAGCACTGCCGGCGAAAGCAGAGCCCGAGGTATGGTGTAGAAACCACATACCGCACCACTCGCACAGTCGTCTGGAGGGCTCTAGAACGTGGAGCCTGTGAAAACTGTGCAAGGAGGTTGACGGTAAAAGCGATGTTGGGGCGTATGGTAGTGGCCAGGTACATCAAAGGTCCGATGAGGCAGAGGTACAAGGTCACATCCACTGTCTCCCCCAGCTATGTGGGATCGTCCACCTTTAAGGCATCCTTTTCGTCAGGTGTGAGAGGTGTGGAGGCCGTTGGCACTGTGCCAAGAAGGTCACTGAAGCACTCCCCCACAATGCGTGCATATCGTGCCTAATGCAACAGAAGCGTCCGGCGTCTACGGTCTCGTACAATCTCCATGCCACAAAACACCGCTGCAAGACCAAGGTCCTTCATCCTATTGGCAGTCAGGAGGACCGCCTTGGCCTGCTTCACGGCCTCCATGGAGGGAGACGTGATCAGGAGGTCGTCCACATAGACCAGGATGGCAGTGAACTGCTCAGGCACCTGTCGGATGAAAAGAGAGGGATCTGCCTCGCTCTGTACATATCCCGCACGAGTCAGAGTGCCTGCGATCTCCCGGTTCTAGCACCGAGGAGACTGTTCAAGTCCGTACAAGGATTTGCGCAAGCGTCAGACTTTGTCACCGTCCTCAAAGCTTGGTGGCTAAGCCACATAAATCTCCTCATCCAGAGAGCCATGGAGGAACACATTGTTCACATCCATCTGGTGCAGTTCCCAGTCATGCTGTGCCACCACACCAAACAGAGCGCGAGCTGAGGTCATGCGACCGACAGGGGAAAACATGTCAGTGTAATCAACGCCCTCGATCTGAGAGTACCCCTTGACGACCAAGCGAACCTTGTGGCGTTCCAGTGAGCCATCCGGCTTCACCTTCTTGCGAAAGACCCACTTGACCTGAATCGCCTTCCTCCCAGGTGGAAGGTGGACTAGCTCGTAAACTCCGTGCTCTCGGATGGCACGAAGCTCGTCCTCGCAGGCGACACGCCAGGCGTCGGCATCCTCTGATGAGAGGGCATCCCTCAGTATGCCCGGATCAGGCGCTAACGAGGGAGAGCTCTGAGTGGCGAGTGCACACGCCTCAAAAAAAGGCTTGACGACCACAAGGTCAGCTGCTGAGTCACAAGCGGTACGAAACTTGCGATTGACGAGATCGTGTCCTACAGGACACGCTGGATGTACCTCTGTGTGATCTGTATGAACACTTAGGCCGAGGGCCATTGTGCCGGGATCGCCACTTGCAACGGTGAGAATGGAGTGCCTGGGTGCGGGACCTGACACTCGCTGGGCTCCGGAGCCCAACTGTTGAAGATGACCACCGGGCTCACGCGAGTAGCCTGGGCTCGAAGGGCTGACCGCAGGCTCAGAGACAGGCACGACCACATCCGGTGAGGACTGAGGCACAGGGGCAGGTGATGCATTGGGAGGAGAGGCTGATGAACTGATGGGAGATGCAGGACTGGGAGTGGCAGCAGGACCGTCCACAGAGACACGAGTACCGGTGGACAGAGGGATAGCATCATGGGTGTCTGTGGGGTGCGAGGACGCAGGAGAGAAGACAGGCTGGGCGGGAGAGGTCTCTGGGCCGACAAAGATAATCGTCGGGTCATCAAGAGCCGGAGACCGAGAAGCGGGGGGGGCTCGAACGGACACATCAGCCGGACGAGAGGTGCTCGTACGCTCAGACTCCCTAATCCGTCGAGGAACCTCACACATAGGAACGTGTGTGAAAGACATCGACACAATCAAGGTCACATCACGGTAGGTGAGAGACTCAAAGAAGAGCACGTCGTGGGACTCAACAATGCGACGACGGGGGGGGGGTCCCAAAAATGCCAGGCCTTCGACCGCGGGGAGATACCAATGAAGGCACACAAGCAACCCCACGGAGAGACCTTGGGCCCCTGCTGATCCTCCGTGTACCACATAGAAGCCATTGAGCCCCAGACACGAGCAAATACGCAAATCGGCACGGTGGCCAAACCAGAGCTCATACTGTGTAACGTGGTCCGGAAGAGGACCGTGCGGGAGGCGGTTCCAGACCCACGTCATGTAGGCGAATCCTTTGAAGGCGAAGGATTCCGGGAGACAGCACTCAGACCGCATAGCACAAACCGCATCCTCCATGGTGCGGTTCGAGCGCTCAGAGACACCGTTCTGCTAAGGAGTGGCAGGAGCAGAGACCTGGTGAAAAATCCCGTGCTCGACAAATAAATTGTCCATTTCGCCAAGAAAATCACCGCCACGATCCGAGCGGAAGGTATGCAGAGAGTGGCGAGACTGACGCTCAGCCATCACTAGTCAGAGACAAACCACGAGAGCAGCATCGCTCTTCTGGCGCAGGCTGTAGACCCACCGCATCTGGATGAAGTCATCGGTCAGGGTCAGGACATATCGGCCCCAATCGGATAAGGACTCGATAGGGAGAGACCGAGAAGGTCCGAATGGACCAGCTCGAGGGGACAAAGGTCTCAAGAACGGGAGTCAGGGTAGGTGCAGCAATGCATCTTACCCTGAGCGCAGAATAGACAATCGGTCTTGGGAGGCCTCTCGAAAGAGCCCGCGTCAAGACCGAGGGTAGGCTGTGTCCTAATGAGCTTCGACACAGTGTCGGAACCCACATGATACAAATGTCGATGTAGCAGGCGCTGGTGCTCAGCAAACAGGACATCAGTGACAGATACACGAGCAGGATGGAAAGGGGAGCAAGGAGAAGAAGAGATCCGAGAAACATGATGCAGATCATCTACAACAGAGCCATGAAGAACAATAGTGCGAGTATCAAGAGCACTCACGATCGCGGAGCCGGAAGTGTACTCCATAGAGAGTCCTATCAAAATGCAGGCAGATACAGAGAGCAAGCTGAGCTCAAGGTCAGGCACAAAAAGAACGTCGGAGAGATACGAGGGGCCAGACGGACCATCGAAGCACACAACTCCAACACCCTGGACTGGCAAAGACTGACCAGAGCCTGTGCGAATGGAGCGAATAGACGCCACAGAACCGAGGACAACAAAGTCACTACGACGACATGTCCTCTGGTGAGTGGCACCGGAATCGATGATCCAAGTGCCACCCGAATCATGATTGGAGGACGTCACCGTGCAACGCGCAATGGAACACTCGGCTGCAAACGGGCGCTCGGCAACAGAGGAGGGAGAACGACGAAGGGCGCATAGGTGAGACTTCGAAATCCGATTTGTACTATCAGGCCCATCATCATCACGTGCGAGCTGTGCTCCCCCACACGAGTCATCACGAGAGACGAGAGCAGACGAACAAATAGTCTGTGATCCACCCGGCTGTGACAACACACTCGTACCTCCTTGAGAGCGAAGGGCCAGGAGCTAGTGGAGCTCGGCGATGGTGCAGTCACGGGGGTTCGGGTCTCCGCAACTCGTTGGTGGGGAAGCGGGAACTGCTGTGGTCGTGGTCGTTGTGCGACCAGAGGCTGTGCTTCTCGACGCAGACCGTTGTGCGTGTACAGCCTGAAGACCGCGAGTGATCCGCGCCCAGTCGAGCGGCTTCTGGCACTCGGTTTAGCGGTGAGCGCCTCCACAGTTGTAGCAGTGAATTGTGCGTCTACTGCTACCGCACGATGACTGCTACTGCGGTGACTGCTGCTGGCCCGAGCCATGCTTCTTTTAACTCTTCTTCCCCTGTGCTGCTGCTGCCACACCTTGCGTCTGAGTTGGCGTAGCTTGGGTGGAAGGGGAAGAGGAGGGCGTGCCAGAGGATGGAGAAGTGAACTGCGAGAGAGGCGTCGGTGGTGACGCGATGACCGGTGCAGCAGGTGAACTCTCCTGGTGGGCGACGGCTGCCTCACGAGCGGATGTCACCTGGAGGAAAAGCTGATGCGCCCAAGGAAGAAGCTGAAGGGCGGTGGAGAAGGGCTCGAGCGCTGCATCGCTGTACCTCGTGAAGATGTCGCCATGCTCAAGACGGACTCCGATCATGAGCGTGCGAAGCGCACACAGTTGTGTCCCTCCTGCGGTCCCAAGGTGCGTGTAGATGCGCATGGTGCGCTGCCAGTAAGCGGCTGTGGGCTTGGCAGGTCCCTAACGAAGGGAGTGGAAGGCGCAGATGTGAGCCGCGCGGGTGGCATGTGTCTCTGCAGCAAGCAGGGACAATGCCAGCTCCCAGCCCCGACGTGGGTCAGCACCCGCGCTTGTGCCGGCCTCTCTAAGGAAGGGGCGAAAGTACACAACAGTCTCGCGAGGCATGGTGTAAAGAAGTCCGCGCATCGCCCGAGCCGCTGTCAACACCTGAGCACGGTCCGTAACCTGGTACTGAATGTGGTAGTAGGGCCAAACCCCCTCTGAAGTGGCCCAGACCTGGAAGAGGATCTCCCAGCAGTCAAAGCCGTCCTCGCTGACATATCGTGGGGGCGGTGTCTCGAAGTCCTTAGGTTGCCGCTCCGTAGGGAGAGCAACCACAGGATGTGAGAGACGAGGGATGGGGAAGACATCGGGACGAGGAAAGTCGCTTATGCAGGTCTCCGGGAACAGGGAACCGGAAGGCGTCTCCAACTGGCAAAGACGCTCCTGAAGTACACGAATCTCCCTCTCGGGAGTGTCATCGTCCATGCCTGGCATATCAGGATCCTCCTCCAAAGGATCAAGAAGTGGCGGGTCCTGTCCTGCCGCTCTCCTCGGTGTAGATGATGACTGCTGTGAAGAAGATGTGACACCGCCGACTCCCCCGGAGGTGTGATGTGGGGTCGTGGACTGACTCTGAAGAAGATCAGTGAGCGTGCGGATGGCGTCGGTCTGCTGCTATTGAAGGCAACGTATCTCATCCTACTGACTCCGCAGGTCCGTAATTGCCTGCGAGCGTGACCTCGGAGAAGGAGGAAGAAGAATCTGGTGGTCCTTTGTCCTTGTCACCGGTCGAAGCCATGTCAGCGCTCAGTGTGGGGCCGAACGTCATAAATGCTCTGAATAAGAAACCAACAGCGGTTCTCAAGGAGTTGAAACGTTCAAAATAATTGACATTTTGATCCCAAAATTGCTGACGTCAGCACAGCCAATGATGACGTCAGCGTTTCTTACGCTAGCAAAAAAAACGCTAGCGTTCTTTTCGTGTGTGTGTAGAGGCTGGCAGCAATACACGGCTGCTGCTGCCACCCGATGGTGGTGGTGCTGCTGCTGCTGCTGCTGGAGCTAGTAAATGCCGCAGCTCACCCGATGTGGTGGTGGAGACTGAGTGATGATGTTATTGAAAAACGGCTGCAACGAGTCCCACGATACGGCGGCGACGGTGACTCTCACTGCTGCTGCCGGTGCTGCGTCTCTGCGATGCAGCTTAGCGAGAGGAGTCTCGCTGCTCTGATACCATGAGAAAATATGTGGAAGCTTCCTAGCGATATTGCCGCTGACTAGGCGTCAGTGCCTAGTCAGACAGTGACGACAGTCACAAGTCGTGCACACAACGGCAAGGGTCTGGCTAGGAGACACAAGGCAAAGTGTCAGAATGCTTCAATGGCATTTGCAGAGAGAAATGACAAATGACAGGTCCATGGCATAGGTACCTGCCGCGGCGCACGGCGGGTGTCGCACGCGGCAGTGCAAGATCTCTCCTAAAACCGGCCCAAAACCACTGTTTTGGCTGTAACTCGGCGTAGACAAGTCAGAACCCTACGCCGTCTGAACCTACACGTGCAGAATCTCAAGCCGGACGCTACGACTGGTCACATGCATGCATCCGGCAACAAACGGTGGACATAATGCAAAGACATGCAAATCAGGCCCATGGCTAGTCTACTGATAAAATCCTACAAGCTGCAAAAAAGCTGCAAAAGGTCCCAGATAGCATCGAGGACTCTAGTACGAATGTCGATCAGCTCCAAGCAGGTAGTCCACCACCAGACGACGCCCCGGTGCCACCTGCGTCTGCATCAGGGATCTGCACGAGCATGGCCACGGCCAAGTGGTCACAATAAACTGTACAAGTCGACAAGAACGTCACAAATCAAAACAGTGTTATGTATGCTCCATGCATGTGGTTGAGACCCGGACAACCGAAGGCATGTTCCGGGGTCACGAGAAGATCTTGTTGCTCTGTACCCCTTGCATGATGTTTGGCACATGGGTATATGACTAGCTTCTTGCATGGTCGAGACCTGGGTACTTGGTGGATTGCACGACTGTCACGAGGAGACTTTTCAATGTGGTTGGTTTTACGAGCAATCGTTCCCTACCTCCACTCAGTCATCATTGTGGTGACGGTTGTGTAAGCCAGGGGGAGCGTTGGTTTGTGTGGCTTTCCACCCGTCACGAGCGACGACCATGGTGATTACCCGTATACCCAAAACTGGTGGTATGGAGTAGCAGTACTCGAGAGCACGACGACATGATCCCTGTTGCGGACCCAGCTGGTGCCGGAGCATCGACGGGTGGTGGCTCCACCCACCAACAGTTGCCAGACAGCTGCCACGACGTCCTGGGTGCTTGCCCGGGTGCTTTGCGATTTTTCTGCAGACGAGTTTTCTCGGTGGACTGGCTCTCAAGCCCGATTTGCATTGTCTGTCCACCGATCGATGCCAGACTTGTGCGTAGGGCTGCAATACTGCGGTATTTGGGTACCGCGGTACTCAATACTGCGGTACTCGTGTAACACGGTATTGAGTACCGCGGTATCCTACTTTGTTGGGAGGTTAATACCGATACCGGCAACGCTCCCGCGGTAGGACCCGTATCACTAAATTACCGAGGTACTTATACTATACCGCGGTACACGGTATAATGCACAAGACGCAATTCATAACAATAAGTGTACCGCGGTACTCAAATAGACAAGCACTGCCCTTGTTACATTATCTAAAACTTTACAATGACTGAGAAAAACAAACATGCCGAGGATAGATGAAGTAGGAAGGCGATTGTAGACATGTATAAAAAAAAGGAAATTTGTCAAAGAGGTGGACTAAACTTCTCCGAAACTGCAAAATCTAGACATGAGAGAAATGTGACGCAATATGAAACATTTTCCGTTGGAACTTGGGTATCGATAAATGGAGAGTGTGGCTTTCCAAGGCATGAGAGGGGGGGGGATGTATTTTTTAACATCCCGTCAGGGATGGGCAACGCGGCGATCAGTTGAATGACGAAACCCGGCCCCCGGCTTTGGTTTCGGTCTTGATGCCTTCCGACTCTTGTGCGGAATAGCTTTCTCACTTGCCAATTCAACCATTCGGGGTTGCGTTTCTTCAGCATTTCTCCTTCCTGATAATCAACTTCGGTACAACTATGACCTGATATCTGAAATTTGGCGGACACCGCATTTGAACGAGCCATATCAGGAGAAAATGGACAAGTTTCTATTCGCATGGTTCATTTTTAAAATATTACAATGAGAGAAAATTCTATCTTAGTTCTCATTTTCGAAATAGACAACTTTGATTTTCGATACATGTACATTTTAGAGAAATTTGAATGCGTTGTTCAGACTTTTGGATATGGAAAAAATGTCGAATGTTGGTCAATATTCTTTGTCTACAATGAACATAACATTAAGACTGATTTGTTTCGCAATGCGTGAGTGACCTCATTAATGCTGACAACAATATAAAACCTTGTATGTTGTCCTCGTTAGCCGGCATTCGTCATTGTCATTGTCAGTCTCGCTGGTTTTTCCTACCGCATTACCGTTACATCTTCAACATCGAACTATTGACTTAATCTGTATCGCGGTACTGTACCGCGGTACAGTACCACGGTACAGAAGAGGGGTGCCCTGCCAGGTCAGTACCGATACCGTACCGGTACCGTTAAAAAAAATACCGTACCGCGGTACAGCAATACCGCGGTACAAAATCGCAGTATACCGCGGTACCGGTAATACCGCCATCAGCCCTGCTTGTGCGTGAGACCAGTCGTAGCGTCCGGCTCGAGATTCCGCATCTCTAGGTTCATACGGTGTTGCGTTTGGATACTTGTGCGCATGTTTATGGCCAAAACAGTGGCTTTGGGCTGGCTTTATGACAAACTGACATTGTGGCGTGCGTCACCCGTCGTGCGTCGCGGCAGCTATTTATCCTGTGTGCTTGACAGTTATCTCTCTCCGCAATTATATTCAATATGAGCTTCTTGACACTCTGTACGTGTCCCTGCCGAAACCCTTGCAATTCCACTCATGAACTTGTGACGGTCATCACACACTGACTCAACGCTGCCGCTCAGTCAAGTGGCAAAACGGTTAGGAAGGTTCCAGGAAGTGTCCCACAACACTGCCGCTCAGTCAACTGCTCGAAGGGAAGATTCCCAGTCCATTTTGAACGTCACTGGAATGTAGTCCTCATCACATTCGTGCATGAAACTCAACACTTCTGAGTCGAACGGGAGACATGCTTTTGTGATCAAGGTAGGTACTTTTAATTATCTTCTCTTCAAAGCCAAGCTTGCATGGATAGCAACATTGTATTGTTGGATGCAATGCACATCCGCAGGCCCACCATCAACGATAATCCCACAAAATCGTCTAGGCGCCAAAGGCTTCCACAACCCAACAGGCTTAAACCTACAACTCCAAAGATAAGGTCGCGGCGTCGCCGTGCCAAGCACCGCAGCAAGGTGATACCCCCCGCCCACTCACGAGCCACTAGCTCTCTCCAAGGCCCTCGCCTCGTCCACCCAAGAGGTGCGACAGGCCGCGGTACGTGGCCACGAGCACGCCCGCGCTCGCGGCTTGCTGCAGCGTGCGCACGCGCAGGCCCTGCCAGTGCGTGCCCACCTCCCACCAGCGCAGCCCCAGCAGCGTGTGCCACCACTGGCCGTCCCCGCGGAACCTGAGCAGCCGCAACTCCGTGCGCATGAACTGCCAGCGCCCGCACACGCACACATTTGTATGCATGGAGAAATGGGTGTGAGGAAACACACACAAAGCTGGGGGATGGGGGCAG
>SZWC01003303.1:104095-127745 GCA_023375785.1 Penium margaritaceum | reverse complement strand
CCCCTCCCCCCCCGCCCCCGTCTCACTCACACACCTGGGCCACGATCTTGGCCGCTTCAGCAGGCCATGTGGCCGCGCCCTCCGCCAACGCCGCGGCGGACGCGCAGGCCAGCGCTTGGCGCTGCACGGCTGTCAAGCCGTGGGACGCCCATGATGTGGACGACGATGACGATGACGATGACGATGACGATGACGATGACGATGGAAATGGGGGGTGGCGGTGATGGTGCGGATGCGGTGGCGGAGGAAGTGCGGCTGACAACCCCACCGGCCGATCTGCGGCGGGTTGGAGATGTGCTCCGCTCAGTGGTTGCTCTGCAGGGCTCCCGCTGGCCATGGCGGGAGGGAGCAGCGACAGTGACGGTGGGGGCGGAGTGATGGGGTGGGGAGTGGTTTGTGAAGGCGCAAGGGAAGGGCGTGACGGAGGGTGAGGAAGGATTCTTTTTTGGGTCAGTTACTTCGGCTAGGAAGTCTTCGCAAACTAATACCTCTAGGGCACTTCGACCTCGGAGCCCTGGTTGGTTGCGCGGTTAGAGATACAGGGACCCGTTTCGACATCTGACCAACCCTTCGGCCCTGCCGGCCGATCTGACCAACCAGAGGGCCTGGTCGGCCTATCTCGATAACCTCAGGGCCCGTCGGCAACATCATCGGCCAGCGTTCGCCCAGGAAAGTCGGTAAGTAGCGAACGATTAGACAAACAGAATTCAACTTGTTTTCAGAAGTAACATACTCAGAAAAACAAACGTGTCAACAGAACAGGTTCCCATGTTAATATCCTTCCATACAGCACGGTTCACACAGTCGCTAACTTTTTAGATCCAATTTCCGGCACGTTATACCGCAAGCAGTCATCAGAGATGGCCAGCCCGGTAGCAGCCCGGCTATCTCGAGTCGCGCCGGCAGCTAGCGGGCTCTCTCGTTGACCGCCGCCCGAACACGGGCTCCGGTGCTGATGGATCCGGCAATGCGGGTCCTCGCGTTGGGACTAGGGAAGAACCCGGGCCCCAAGGTCAATTTATCCATACCTCTAACAGGAACATGCCGAACAACATTTCCGGCTTTTAAGAATCAGAGCAAACTTGTTCACGATGACTAAAACTAGTTTCCGCGCTTTAACTGTAGCGAAAATGTATCCGAAATATAGAAACGAACATTCAGAGCCAACCGCCAAGTATAACGTTCAGATGAGGCGTTGTTTGAACAAATAGGAGAAAACAACAATGAACACAAATAAATGTATACGGAAACGGAATTGAAATACAAAAAATAATGTAAAGGATACAATGACTCATTTCATGAAGAATAAGAATGTATTCTGGAATGATGGTATGAAAAATCGCAAAAACAAATTCAGATTAATTCGTGCTTCTTCTGGTGATGGAGAAATTTTCTGAATTTTGAATTCTGACACAATGATTTTAAAAATAGAAAAAATTAATTTATCATTTCATTTTAGTTATTTATGGTCTGTAAAATTTTCCTCAAAACTTGATAGATTAAAAATATGTACCATAAATTTTGATCAATATTTGAATGATATAAAAACAAAGAAAAATGGTGTATTACAATTTGAAGATAATGACCATAGCGGGCGCGGAAGGCCGTCCTCTCCATATCATCTACTACGATACTGATCTAGTGGTAGCCAGAACAGAGGTCAATCTTTGTGAAGAAGCGAGTTGCACGTAGCTGATCGAAGACCTCCTCAGCTCGAGGAAGCAGGTACCGGTTCTTGATGGTCAACTCGTTCAACACCCGGTAGTTCACACACATGCGCATCTCCCCCATCTTTTTCTGCACAAATAAGACAGGTGTAGCGTAAGGAGACGAGGATGGGCGGATGAAGCCCTGCTCCGTCATCTCGGTCAGTTGCTTCTTGAGCTCCTGTAGTTGCACGTCGCTCATGCGGTACGTTGCACGAATAGGCGGGCGCGCTCCACGTTTGAGGTCGATGCGATGGTCCACGTCCCGCTCTGGTGGCAGACCCGCCGAGAGAGTGTCAGGGAACACATCCTCGAACTCTATACACACCTTCCGAAACCCTTCCGGCACCACGGCAAACTTGCCTTGGGCCCCCGGCTGCTCACGAGTCGCCCCATGTACCACAGCAGGCGCCACGTCCTCTGGTTCGTCAAAATTTTCCTCCATGTCTCGCACAAACGCGAGAAAAAATTGCTCATTTTTTTAATCACACACTTGAGCTACACCAAGTTCAGCATCATGGGCGCCGATTCCTCCTTGTGAGGCACCAACTACTGTGGCGCTTCCTCCTCGCAAGTGTCCTCCTCCACGGCCTCTTCCTCGGACCACATAGGTAGGGGATACTCCTTGTCTTCGAGCTTGACTGAGACGGTGCGCGCCTCCTAGTTGATGACGGGATTATACTTGTGGAGGAAGTCACGACCAAGGAACACATCGTAATCCTTCATCGGGCACACACGGTATACGTTCATTATGCGAAGCGTCCTCACGCGAATGGAGAGGGGACAGGTCATGTACCCCACTTCAATCGTGCCGTCCACTTGGTTAGCAGTCCGCTTCTTGCTCGTGAGCGTAAGGTACCACTTCCGAGCACACTCCATGCTAAAAAAACTATAGCTCGCGCCACAATCCAAAATAATCCCCACCTTCTCCTTGACGCCTTTCACTCACGCCTCTAAGAGAAGTGCAAACTGCTCCTCCTCATACCTCGCATCCCATGCCTTGACCTTGGAAACCCCCTTAATTGTCGCAAGGCGTTCGGGTGGGCGGTCAACTGGCGGTTTGGGTTGAGAGGAGCGAGGAGAAACGTCATCTACTCCCGGCTCTCCTCGTTTTCCGACTCCTTTGTTGCTTTATTTGCTTCATTTGTGGCTTGCTTCCCCTTCCCTTGCCGCTTACCCTTGTCATCGCCCTTCTTTCAGCTCCGGCAGTCACGCGCAATGTGGCGAGGCTTGCCACGGTTCTAGCACTTGCACTATTGTAATGCTTCGATCTCCATGTCGTCGCTCTCGGCCTGTTTTCCGTAACCACCACCAAATGAGTTGTGGTTGTTGGCATGAGCCTGTTGCACGCGCGAGTCGTATTGTTCTGCTGCTACGATCATTGTCGACAGGTCATCGTTGAGGTCGTGCATCACTGTTACAACGTGGGCGTCGTTCTTGAGGCCGTTGTTGTAGTGGAAGCGCATTCGTGTGAGTCGAAGCCATAGTTGGCGACGATCTCATGAAACCTACGGGTGTAATTGGCAAAATCCGCCAGTTTGGCGAAGTTGGTGCAATTTGGTACGCATGTTTTTCCTCACATCACCCACGGTGAAGCGCTTCATGAACGACTCCATGAACTCCTTCCACAAGGTCGGCCATTTCAGGGCAGGGTCGCCACTGCTGCAGGTTGCAGCTGATGGGGTTGAGATTCCGGTCACGGCCGCAATGCCGGCGACCATTGATGCTCCACTTCCGTGTGGATTGGACCGCATTACATCGGCCCACCAATCCAATGATGCCCCTCTCAACAAGGTCACGACATAGTCGCGGCGCGCCTCATACCTTGAGGCATCCACACCGATGGCGATGAAGTACAATTCTAGTCCGAGTATCCAAGTGTGCAAAGCTGGTCCATCCTTCTTTCATGGGTCGAACGGCTCTGGCTTGGGCGGGCTCAGGACGCCCACCACAGGTACGTTTGCGATGGCAACTGCCACTGGTGTTGTCATGGGACGCTTCGTGAGCTCTTGATTGAGGTACGTGTTTTGCTTCTCCAATTAGTCCATCTTAGCCTGCATGTCGGTGAGCAACTTTTGCAATGCTGCGGCTGTTGTTATTTCACCTTGCGCGTCAAATGCCGCGACCATGGAGAACGTGCCGGATGAAGTCATCTCTGCGTCCGGTACAACTTCTTCCTCAACGGGTCCTCCGGTTACCGCCTTGTCACCGGAGTGCGTGGTTGGCCTTGGGCACGGATCCGCCAAAGAGACGTAATGCGTGCTGGTCTACGCTGACCAGGAGAGGTTGTCACGTAGATGATTGTGCTCCTGAGCCAAGGGTGGCTTTGATACCAAGTGTGAACCAGACGCGGTGTGCTAGCCTCAACCGGATGGTGTAGGCACCAACCGGCGGCAACGGCGACCGAAGGGAGGCCGGTGCACACCTTCTCAGGGTTGCGGAAATATAGGGTTGACTTGGGGGAGCACGGGAACACGTGTGGCACAGTGGGAGTAAACTGTACTTGTTATTCAAGTGTCAACATACAAGACTATATGTACATGATGACACATCCTAGGCAACCTGAAGTCACCGAGCCGTGCGCGACTCTATACGGGCTTGGGATGAGCGTTATTATCTTAGAATCACGTAGCTCATCTTCCTAGCTTTTCAATGCACCAAGAACCACATCATTATGTGGAGGAACGGCTGAGATATGGCCGTTTCCGTGAACCGCGGCAATCTTCCGGTGGCAGCTCCACTAGTTGCGGTGACGGCCGTCCGAAGCGCCCTTTCTGGTAATAACACATCATGGTGCCATTCGGGAGCGCCCTTGGCCCTCAATGATCCTTGATTCATTGACTAACTTGGCCCCAAGGGGCGCTTCGGCCTTGTTGGGTCGTCCGAAGGTCGAGCCTTGGTCCTTGGGGATGAATTCCCGTCACCTATTTTCCCCTCGGCCGGTCCAGCCTTTGGCCCGGCGTAACTTCCTCAATTCTTGATGGATCGACCCATTCTTGGGTCAATCTCGCATGGGCTTTCCTGTAGATTCCAAATCCACAGTTAAATTACACATTCAAAAAGAAGCCTCAAGCCGTGATCAGTGTCGTTGGCACTGTCCGGCTTACTCCTATAATCTTCCTTTTGAATACCCGATTTCAATTATAACAAAATTCTTGGGTCTTCTCTATTTTATGTTATTGACATTTTTTATCTCATTGATTGTATCGATACAAGAGGTCGTGATGACATTGAGATTAATTATTACATGCGAAATCTTTATGAAATCTTTATTTTTTATTACTCTCGTTTCATATTATTCCTTAACTTTTATATGAATGTCAAGGATAATAAAAATGAATATCACGAATCCATTTTCACAATACTTTTATTCATACAATTTTGCATTCAGAAATTTATTATCATTTTAGTTTATTTTAAATAGGATGATTGGAATCAATACCATGTTGAAGTTTTGATACATGCAAAAAATACATTCATATCATTGATGTTAGAGGAAAAAAATAATTTTACTTATTCTTAGTATCATTTAAGCATTGATTATAATTCAGTTAATAAACTATGATACCATTATATTCATTATGAAAGTTTTGATGCCAATAAATATTCTTTATTTACTTATAAATTAATACTTTGATTTTCTTTTATTCTTTTTCAATATGTACATATTCAATAAGTATAATTAATTTTTCAATAAGTACATATTCAATAAGTAAATTTCATTCTTTTGGTAGGTAAAATGGTTTCTCCCTTATCTACAGAAGTTTGATACATTATAAGAATGATGTTTAAGACGTTACACACATTCATTAAAAAAATTGTTATTAATTTATCAAAGGACGCATGTTTTCTTTTATATAATTTTAACCCTTAATCTCCATTTCTTTTTACGTTTATTTGTGTTCAACATTGTTTTCCCCTATTTGTTTTAAAAATGCCTTGTGTGGAACTGATGCTTTTCGTTTGGCTCTAGACATTGATTTTTTATTTCGGATACATTCCCGCCTTGGTCTTTGCGCGGAAACTAGTTCTGTGCTAGGTGAATAAGTTTTCTCTAGTTCTAGATGCCGGGAATAGTATTCGACACGTTCTGGTTAGAGGTATTATTTGGCCAAATGTTACTAGCCAAAGTAATTGACCCTTCTTTTTGGGGGAGTTATAGCTCAA
Organism: Penium margaritaceum; assembly: GCA_023375785.1. Lineage (NCBI taxonomy): Eukaryota > Viridiplantae > Streptophyta > Zygnematophyceae > Desmidiales > Peniaceae > Penium > Penium margaritaceum. The sequence continues at coordinate 121,872 of SZWC01003303.1, read as the reverse complement.
GTATCCAATGCTGTGTTCTTGCATCACAGAATTCACTATTCAACGATCTGGCCCTGTTTTCCGCATACATGAAAGATAGTGACATCCATTCCTGTCTTTTCCCTTGCTTTTGTTGTCGTCACTGAAATTTATTGATGGAGTTGCGTCTATGCAAGCTTGAGCACTGGCGCCTCACTCAGCACCCTCAAGCCATCCGTGTCATGCCTTCATGCCACAACTGAAAGATGGCCGAATCCATGCATTCGGCTTCTCTCAAGTTCAGTGGTAAAATTCCGACTTCACTCCCGATTTGACGATTATATTTAAGTGAAATCATCCATTTCAGAGTTCCGCTTTGAGTTCACTGAAAGATGGCTTCATCGACCGCTAGAACTTGACAACAGTTTCGGCAACCTCACACAAATTCTTGGCGGGATTGTTATTGGTCTAGTCAGCTTGAAGGTGTCCCTGTCAGCTTGCCACGCATGCGTGGCAGGCGCAAAACATCGTTGAATGCTGAATTCAATTGTGTAGGAACGCATCACAAGAGATCAAAGGTTTGTACCTGCCATATTCACTAGTTGTATTTGTAGGCCATATCCACTACATAAAATGATCTTCTCCCATGTCTTAGACATTCATGAATAAGAACGCCATGCCCTCCGTCAACATATATGCACCATAGTGATGCACCGCCATACTATTTAAATCAATAGATATAGCATATGACGCTTAAAAAATGTTGAATGAAGATTTTACTCTCGATTTCAAAGGGTGGTGACACTTGGGCGAAATCGATGTTCCATTGCAACCGAGAGAATAAAACTGTGATCCATTGACCAATGAACTGGCGCCAAGTGTATGTGAACCTACTGTGGTATCAAGACCATTTTCATAGGGGGCTTGTCTTCGATGTTAGTTGTGTTATGTCGAACGGAGCATGGATGGTGAATACACACAGGTTTCGAGGCAAACACGGTAGAGAATTTTGGAGAATTAAGAAATTTGTAAAAAACGGTAAGTGTACTTCGATGACAAGCGTCGGAATGACCGAACACATGTATACAAGTGTCGAGTTAAAAATTAGATGTAGTCGGGGTCGTAGGGTCGGATGTCGAGCGACGCGTGTGGAGGCGCGTTGTACGTGGACGGATTCGAGAAGCTCCGTTGAGGAGTCGGGGGGCTTTGAGGATTGAAGGTGAAGATTGGAGATGCATCTTTGTAAATCCAGATATGTCTCGACGTGTCGAGAAGTCAACCGAAAGGTCGTCACACTTTTGTCGTGGATTCTCGAAAGTGGTCGAAGTTGTTGGAAGGTGGGAGAAGGTTCACCGGAGGGCGAGGGCAGTTGGCCAAATTGTCCTCAACCGTCACAGAGAAAATTGAGGTATCGTCGCACGGTGGGCTGTTTGTGTAATGATAGAAATTTTAGCAGACTCGACGGAATCCTTGGCTGACTAGGCCAAAACCGTGGTGCTTGAGGGTCTCCGAACCTCAAGCAATGCCATCTTACCGCCCACAGTCCCAGGTGATCCCGCTCGAGCCACGCGGCTTGTTCAACCGGTCAGCATGGCACTGCCACACTACACTCCTCCCATTAGGATTGAGAGTCGCCTTGCCATCTTTGGTAATTCCAACGTGGAATTCGAGCCCTGGAGCTCTGATATCAATGTAGTGGATTCGATAGAATCCTTGGCTGACTAGACCAAAACTGCGGTATTTGAGGGTCTTTGACCCTCAAGCCATTCCGTCTTATCGCCCACAACCTCAGGTGACCCCGCTCGAGCCACGTGGCTCCTACAACCGGACGGCGTGGCACTGCCACACTACAGAAATGCCCACTAAGAAAGATTAGAGACCCGTGTACGTCTGGTACGTAACATTTCTCCCCCCTCTTTTAGCCGCGACGTCCGGGCGCATGTACAGTTTTGGCCCAGTGACGGTGGTAATGTCTGTTGATTAGGTGATCGATGTCTCTGAGATTGTTCTACGGTTCCCACCTGTTATGCACGGTGTTGTAGCCGTGTCACTTGACAAGATATTCTCTCGTTTTGCCAAGTCTTCGATGGCCAAGGATGTCCTCGATGACATATTCGATCTAACACGGTGACCTAGTCGTGGTACAAAATAGGTCTCTACCCCTTGGGTAGAACCTGCCGTAGCATACTAATTTGGCATTTTACACACCCAAACAGGTAATCTGGGTAGGTCGGGTATAATCCCAAATATAAATATCTGGCCAGGTCAGGATTTCCCCTTTCGTTGTTTAGTAAATAGTAAGCTATAGAGGAAGAGGATGGAGCGTCTAGGTCCATTCGATGACATCAGCAGAGCAAGAAATGTCCTAAAGAATCATGCTCTATGATGATACGTTGGTTGGTGGGTCGCGCACCGGTGCCCACCCCGTGGGATTTTACGGCTTCATTCTACCCGTCTATCCACTAGAAAACGACATTTGTTATATTGGCATCCGAGCCACGTCATGATTCTTGAGACATACACTTCCGTGCTTTACTTCACTGGGACCCGGGGTCAACTGACGGGTGGACAATGTTCGCACTCCTCCAGTTCGGAGACCATGTCAGAACCCCCCCCCCCCCCCAGACACTTGTTCGCGTCCTACTTCCGCCAGTCTGCGTAGCCGTGCGACGTTGACCAACGGGCTGCATCGCGACCAACAGGCTACGCACGGGCTGAGCCGAGGGCGACCAACGGGCCATGTTAGAGAAACCCCGCCATTGCATTAACCCGCCATGGCACGCTTCGGCGTTGCTCTAAGGGAGAGCAACGGTTGAGCGCGAGCATGAGACGGTTCTTCCACCGAATACTTGCTCTCCATCCTAGTCCTAACGCGGGACACAAGGATAACAAAATGAGGTTGGGCGTCTCGATTTTACACCGGGCTTCGCCTTGGCGTTCCGGCACCCGCCGTTTGGAGAAATGCGCTTCGCGTGTCCCTTCTTTGGGAACACCCCTCGCAAGGAAGCCGGCTACGCTGGCCATGCCAGCAAGCCGGAAAGGAACCCGCCTGCTGCGGCCACAGGCAACGACCCGCTTGTTGGCTCGGCCAGTAGGCGACGACCTGTTGGTCCGTCTAGCAAGCGCCCGCCTGCTTGGTCGGCCAGCAGGCGACAGTCTACTGGTCCATCTAGCAGGCGCCCACCTGCTGGCTAGGCTAGCAAGTGACGGCCTGCTGGTCCGTCCAGCAGGCGCCCGCCTGCTGGCTCGGCCAGGAGGCGATGACGTGCTGGTCCGTCCACCAGGGAACCGCCTGCTCGCTCGGCCAGCAGGCGATGGCTTGCTGGTCCGTCCAGTGGACGACGGCCTGCTAGTCTGTCCATCAAGCGACGACTTGCTGGACTAGACTGGACTGTCCAACAGGCGACGACATGCGGGATTGGACTGTCTTGAAGTCGACAACCTTCTCAACTGGACTGTCCAGCAGGCTCCGACCTGCTGGATTGTCTAACAGGCGCTTGTCTGTTGTCACAACAGACCTCCCATCACCACCGTTACGTTGTTCCGAGGGGCTGAAATGATTTTTTTGTTTTCACCAGCCCCGATGTGCACATTTTTGGCATAATAAGGCCTATCGTCCTCTTGCTGTAAAAATTTACTCAAGGAAGTTCTATAGGCACCACCTGTAGCGGCAGACGCTCTGCTGGCGTTGTCCGCAGTGGCACAAGCCATACTCACATCACCAGCGATGGCATGAGTCCCGTTAGCACAACGACTATCAGAATATGCTTGTCAAAACGAACAGCAGGGAAGTAGCTCTGCTGGTGCTGACTGCAATGGCTACCACCTAGCAGGAATGATTGGCAGTGCCATCGGCGGTGTTGAAACCACCAGCAGCAGTAGTGCACGCCTTGCAGGCGTTGCTAGCAGTGGCAGAGGATACGCTTGTATTGCTAGCAGTAGCGCACGCCCTGTTGGCGCTGTCAGCAACGACAAAGATTGCGCTTGCATCTCAAGCAATAGTAAACGCCCTGTTGGCATTGCCAACAACGGCAAAAATGACACTGGCTTCGCCAACAGCATCAGCCACCATACTGGTGCTGCCAATAGTGGCGAGGGTTTCCCTTGTAACACCAGAATCAAATAACTACCCTACTGGCATTGCCAAATAGTGGTACGAGTTGCGCTGGCATTACCAGTAGCAGCAACCGCTTTGCTAGTGCTGCTAGCATTGGTATGGGCTATGCTGGCATCAACATCATTGACTTATGCTATGTTGGCCTTACCAATTGCGAAAAAAGTCGTACTAGCACCACCACTAGTGGTAACTACCAGCTGGAGCGACCAATAGTGCTAAGGGCGCTGCGGGCACGGCCTGTAGTGGCATATGCCTTGTTTGTGCGACTAGCAACGCCTAAGGGCCCTGCTTGTGCTGATTGCAATGGCATATGCCCTGCGAGCACTGCTAGGAGTGGTTGAGCCTTGTTGGCGTTGCCAGAAGTGGCAAGGGTTGTATTGGCACTGCCATCAGCAAATGCCCTGTTGGAGTTTCCAGCAGCGGTACACGCCTTATTGGTACTGCCAATAGGGGAAAGAGCCCTACAGGCACCACCAGCAGCGGTATGAGGTATGCTTGCATCGCCAGCAACAGCAGACACCATGTTGTTATGGCTAGTAGAGGTAGAGGCTGCACTATTGTTACCAATAGCAGCACACTCTCTAGACGCACTGCCACTGCAACAATCGAAACGAACAACAAAAGCCTAAGAGTGCGCATTCGAGTGCACCTCCCCTCTCTTGGCCCTAGCCACTGGCTAGCGAAGCCTTGGAGGTTTAGGGGAAACAAAGAATACTTTGCTCATTCAAAGCTAGCAGGCACACTATGGCAGCATGCAAGCAGTGGGCTTGTTGGCAGAGGGCCTGTAGTGGGCAAAGGTGTGTTAAGCGCATCCCACCCCCCCCGACACTTGGTTGGATGGCCTAGCACGGGCCAGACATGCAGACCTGTCCAGTAATGGCTTGATCTACATGAGCATGCTCAACAGTGGCATAACCAATGATGGCTTGCCAATCGGCAACAATGACCATGCTAATCTCCCCCGTAGGGGCATGGTCCACACTGGCACGTCCTAAAAGTGATGATGTACCGTGTTACCTCTTGTGAAAGGAGGTGCGGGCCATGCTGGTTTGCCCAGTACTGGCATGCGTTGTGTTGGTATAAGCACAAAAGCAAGGTTGATGTCAGCACAGTCAATATCTGTAAAACCTTGCCCTCAACCTGTTGAGTCCTATCAACAGAGAATGCCATCATGCTACTTGCGACCAGTTGGTCAGGTCATGAACAGCAGCATGAGCACAAACTATACATGACGGGATTCCTTCCAAAAGCAAATGCCAGTGAAAACCTATATCCCCACACCATCCCTCCTAAGGGTCAATGACGGAAGGTGAGCATGGGGACGAGATCAGTAGTTGCGAGAGGACCTTATGGTACATCAACACTGATCAGTATCGCTCAAAGCCATGGACGGCACGAGCGAAAGAACCAGTGAGGATAATGATAAATACTAGAAAGCTCTAGCTATCGCACTTTCACACATAGTGGCACTGCCATCTGAGTCAGCCAGAAGATCCAATGCTCCAGCAACCTGTCTATGACCAGGTATTGGCTAGCGGATCACCATCGATCTTGATCGTAAAACTGGTACAGCATATCATACACTACAAGGAACACCACGAAATCCAGATGGTTAATCCTCTGGACAACGAGGGTGAAACCATTGGATACAATGTCAAGGGCAGTACTTCCGTCCTAGACACGTCTCTGACATTGGAGATTCTGACTTGCACTCATGAAGGTGTTGATTCTTTGTAATCCCACCCACCAAGCCATGGTGTCTTGCACATCAATCTCAAAGGTTGACGCATGCAACAAGAATCCTTGACGTACGTCAAAGTGCATACTTTGGTTACGTAAGCATATGTACTGAGGCACAGGCTCATAATGCATGCGGTACAACATGGAAGCGACCTCAACAAGCGTGTTGAGCCGCATCATATCATAGACAGAGCTCCTTGTATCAAACCATGTGCTGCCACATGATGAACGACAAGAATCAATGAATGTTAGCAATGGGAAGGCAATGATCCGGAATGCATGTTGCTCATGATGGCAGATTCAGGCATACATGCCAATGATCCATGAGGCTCTAAGCTCGTGAGACGTTGCACATGAAATCGGTAGCCTTCATGATTGATAGAATGCCATGACCTGATACCGTTCAGGTCATGCACATCGCCTACCTCTCTGTCTACTGACCTACATGTACCTAGTACACTACAAACTCGGAACATGTTCCAGGTTAGCCATATGAATGGCGATACGCCTGGCCATGTAACTTGCTCGACAATGTGTCAACTCACTTGTCCATGGCATCAAATACCTGGCATGTGCCTTGGCTGCTCGTCAATCCTGAGTTAAGGTGGATGCAAACTTCTATCCAAGAAGGCATCATCTTCTAACACCGATTTGGTGCAAAACCATATGGGTGGTCATTCGAGCTAATGCTGAAGGTTTCAATAACGGGCATGCTCTTTATGAGTCATAACACCTTAACATTCTCAGTTAGAGCAAAGTGTTATATAGCACGAGGAGGAATGGTTGCATCTCCATGTCCTCTCTCTGTTTGACCCATGTTGATACATGGATGAGGGACATTGTTGAATGTGTCATGGAAAATTTTCATGACCATATACACAATGAATTTTCATACAAAGAAGGACAACTTCCACCTTGTCTCCACTTTGAGGGTTTCCCTAACCATGATGCAGCCCACATAGGACTATGATGGCCAACGTGGCCCAATCTCAACCCATTTTTGCAAGCATGAAGGCAACTTTCATCGTGGACAAGGCGAAGGAGTATGCGCAGCGGAAAGGCGAACACTACGATGAGACGTTCGCGCCCGTCGCCAAGTTCACAAGCATCCAGACGATCCTCGTGGTGGCGGCTGCAAAGGACATGGAGATCCAACAAATGGATGTCAAGACGGCATTCCTGAACGGCATCATCGACAAGGAGATCTCCCTTGAGGTGCCGGAGTGGGTGGATGCATCGGAGGACAAGGTGTGCAAGCTACGGAAGGCCTTGTATGGGCTAAAACAGGCGTCCAGGTGCTGGTACCAACAGATGGACGGCTACATGGTAGAGCTTGGCTTTAAACACTGTGAGTCAGACCACAATGTGTACGTGTGGCGCAGCAAGGGCCTCCATCTGATTGTCGTACTCTACGTGGATGATCTGATCCCGTGTTCATCACATCTGGCAGCTTTGCAGCAGCTCAAGAAGCAACTGAGTAGCAAATTTAAGATGACAGACATGGGAGAGCTGGAGTACTACCTCGGGGTGAGAATCACGCGGAACCGGAGGGCGCGCACGCTTGAGCTAGGGCAGGCCAAGTACGTGGCCAAGGTCATGAAGCGATACGACATGGAGGACTGCAAACTAGTGGGCAGTCCGGTCTCCACGAGGTGTGAGCTGAGTGCGGCGATGGCGCCGCAAACAAAAGAGGAGGAGGACATGGCGGAAGTGCCCTACCAATTTGTGGTGGGTAGCTTGATGTACGCCATGGTGGCGACTCGGCCAGACTTGGCCTACACGATGGGTCAGGTGAGTAGGTACGTGACCAATCCTGGGCCACTGCACTGGACGGCGGTGAAGCGCATCCTACGGTACTTGCAGGCAACGCGCCACGCGCGCCTGAAGTACGATGGAAAGGGGAAGTCAGACCCCTTGCGGCTGGTCTACTACACTGACGCGGACGATGCCGACGATGTGGAAAAGAAGAGGTCCACTTCTGGTTATGTGTTCTTTCTTACAGGTGCATCGGTATCGTGGTGTAACAGGAAGCAGGACTGCGTCGTCACCTCCACAGTGGAGGCGGAGTACATCGCTCTGGCCAAGGCGGTCAAGGAAGCAGTGTGGCTCCACAGATTGCTGGGGGAGTTGGGCGTGCCGCAGCAGGAGCCTACGGTGGTTCAGGAGGACAACACTGTCTCCATCTCGCTGACCAACAACCCAACGCAGCACAGGAGGATGAAGCACATCAACGTGCGCTACCACTACGCGTGCGACATGGTGGAGAAAGGATAGGTTGTGCTACAACATTGTAGCACAAAGCACATGCTCGTGGATTGCTTGACCAAGGTGCAGCCCCAGGATCGGCGCGTCATCAGCCTTGCAGGGCTTGGGTTGACAAGCTGTGAAGGGCTTGAAGGCACAGGAGCAGACGAGTGAGAATGAGCATGAGGCATCCGGCATGGAAGGTGCACGGGGGAGATTGTTAAAAAGTTCCCCTGCCATGGATGTCGTTTGCCATTTTCCTGGTTAGAGCACAAGAGAGTGGTTGGATGTCTGATCGGATTGCAGATTTGGACTCTCTGGATTTCGCCATGTGGTTTCAAGCTTTCAGTTGCTCGATTTGGTTGAGAATTCAGAAAGTTAGCCCCATCCGAAGTTCGGGTGGTAGGTGGGTGGAATCTGGGTTCCGTCATTGGTGACGGTATGATTCCACCACCAGTGATCCGAGTTTGACTTCATTTAGCTCCAAGGGCACATGGGCCATGAAGAAAGGATGTGGATGGTCTTCTGGACCAGGGCGAGCCTCCCCCCACGTTGGGGTGACAGGAAGGACGCTTCGACAGGCCACCGTCAAAGCGCCTCCCGTCACTCCCGTTCGTGGTCATGGTGGACGACTCCACCACGGGTTACTCCAACAGCCGTAGCAGGGGCTCTAGTGCTCCGTTTTGGGTGTGCTTGGATGTGATGGAAAGCTTAGATCACAGGCTATAAGAATCTGATTTAATCTCACAAAAAAAACAATTAATGGTCCACAGCCTTTTTCAATTTTCGCAATCTGTATTCTGCCGGAATTCTGCTCCCTTGGTGTTGTGGCGACCCAAAGCACACGTCCCACTCTTGGAAGTCTCTTTGCACTAAGCAGCCGTGGACACTTCTAGTGGATCAAAGCATGCCAAGATAGTATTCCTGATAACAACATGGCTGCAAAGCAGCCATGTTGAGGGGTCTGTACTCAAGTTGTGACACAGGCCACCCCTTCCATCAAGATTGATGTTGGATGAATCAAGCAGAGCAACACTCCGCGTGTCAAGTGCTCCATGATCCTCGATCTCCTATGCTACAGATTGGGCTCGAGAAGACAATGTGCAAGCATGCTACAATCAAGACACTAGCTATCATGACTTTGTGTCAGTACTCAAAATGCACCAAGGATGCTCATGCTCGCCATAGACATGGCAAGTGTAACCTAGCATGGTCTAACTACCTCCACATTTGGACAGACACCTCTATCCACGGTGCCATCCATCCAACATCGGAATCATTGCAACTGGATTTTTGGCTAGTATAGCTGTAGATTTGAAATCACTCATAGCCCCTCATTCTATTATGCACAACACAGGCGCTTAAGACATTATTCTGATGACATTCACTGTACCCAAATGTGCACTTATGGATCCCTTGCTGATCCTGTGCGGTTGTGGCTCATCTAAAGAGTACTACCTGTATTTCATTGAGTGACCATGACACTCTCTTTCACTTCTCAGTGATGGGCGCAATGCATAAATCACACAATAGAGCCAGGGAGCAACCTGGTAGCAACAGCATGGTTATGTGTTGATGCATAACAACATCATGTTGTCCATCTCCCTGAGATTCCCATTGGATGACGATATTCCGTCTAAGTCATGGTGACATGGTCTATCCATGAGCACACTCTGGTGTTCACCGTTGGTTGCAGACAACCTAGAGTGACTGAAAACACCAGATGTAGCCCTCTAAGGCAATGAGCAATGATCAATGATCCACACACTGGAGAACTGTACTTTTGTACCATAACTCTCTAATGTTGTTCTTTGGACATCTACCAGATGTTTTGGGTAGCACAGGGCACCCCTGGATGTTTATGTGTTCCTTTAAGGATCGACATGTACTGTGGAAATGCCTTAGTATTGTGCACACAAGGTACAAACCATACTAAGGTACACAAAATTTTAACTTCTTTTTACCCCAGCAAGTATGGGATGAAAGAAAAGTAAAATTGGGTGACATTTCTCAAGTAATCCGAGTTTGATCTACTTCTGTGATTGATCACACTCGAAGCTCCCATCTTCCACGGGAATGATCCATTTTACACCTTCAGTCATGCTAGTGATGTGTTCGGGCAATTCAAAAATACTTGTGTAACGCACAACTATACAAATTCATATGGCATTTTGTTATCCACTCCTACAACAGTCATAGCGTCAGATTTTTGTTTCTCACCCACCGCGTTACTCAAGACTGTGTACTTTGCACCTTTGCAATGTGCAATGAACACTCTTCTGGTTTAAGAAGATGGGTTATGTGTCTAAGCACATCACACTACCCAGAATTATCTCCACACGGTGGAAAGTCTTAGACCACACGGCATCCGATGGTACCCACCCGTCCGTCGAGTGCGGGGACAACAGGCTTCAGGTGCCTTCCTTCTAGGTCTCCGTGCTACCAAATGACAGTCTTATCCGTCATCACACCATGGTAGACATGTGTGCTGAGGGACCTCTACTGTGACAACATCATGTATCGGACATGCTTGGCAATGTCCCATATAATGCAAGACAATGAGGTCTGCAATGTTCAGTTGGATAGTAAGCATCGTCACATGACATGTTTACACATGTAACATGGCGCGGACACCAGCCACCATGTCAAATTTCGAGCCATGAGCTCACTTGGGAATGGTTGTTCAGCCAATCCAACGGAACCGGCTATGATAGCCACATGTGGACCTGACCACATGCAAAACTTCCCTTGAGTTTCCCTAGTTACTCTGGCGGAGGATGAGATTGAGTTCGATTGACCACGCCCCCGGGGGTACCACCCTGGCGTATGTCCCATGAAGAGAATTTTCCTTCGGGAACGTTGGCACATTATTGCGGCCCGACAAGTATTTTCCGAGGCACTTGTTGCGAGGACGCTCCTCAGCAAAAAGGGAAGGAAGCATCGTTGCAATATTAAGGATGAACACCCACAAAGACCACCAGGAAATTCATTTTCCACCTCACAACTTTCTCTTCGGTATCGAGCATGAAAACCCCATGCTCAAGTATGGAAGATATTTTTGTTGTACCAGCATAAGAAGAGCGATGTCTCAGCAAGCCTGTACATGAAGCTTCGTCAAATGTTCAAGCACCAAAGCCACATGTGTAAGGACCCTCTTGTGGTTCCTTGCGATGAAAAGTCTTGCTCCGATATGAAGATGACACATGAGCATGCAACATGGGTACATGCATTGTGTCATCTTGAAGTTTCACTCATTCTTAATACTTTCCCTTTGTGGTTAGTTTAACGAGTGGACGTCTTCCCTTTTTAAACCATGGATGGTTTGTAGCTAAAGGAGGTGGAATGTAACACTACGACCTAGTCGTGGTACAAAATATTTCTCTAACCCTTGGGTAGAACCGGCCATAACATACTAATAGGGTATTTTACACACACAAGCACGTCGTCTGGGTTAGTCGGGTATTATCCCAAATATAAATATCTGCCAGGTCAGGATGTCCCCTTTCGCTGATTGGTTAGTAATAAGCTGTAGTGGAAGAGGATGGACCGTCCAGGTCCATCTGATGACATGAGCAGAGCAGGAAATATCATGCAGAATCCTGTCTTATGACAATACATTGATCGGTGGGTCGCACTCCGGCGTCCACCCCGTGGGATTTTACCTGCTGGTTGAGCCGCCGAGAACAACCAAATCGTTCCGAGGGCTTCATTCTACTCGTCTATTCACTATCAAATGACGTTTGTTACATTGGCATCTGAGCCACGTCATGACTCTGGAGACCTACACTTCCGTGCTTTACTTCATTGTAAATGTATATGTATGTGTATATGTAAATGTATATGTAAATGTAAATGCAAATGTATATGTATATGTATATGCATATGTATATGTATATGTAAATGTAAATGTAAATGTAAATGTAAATTTAAATGTAAATGTAAATGTAAATGTAAATGTTTATGTATATGTATATGTATATGTATATGTATATGTATATGTATATGTATATGTATATGTATATGTATATGTATATGTATATGTATATGTATATGTATATGTATATGTAGATGTATATGTATATGTATATGTATATGTACATGTACATGTACATGTACATGTACATATACATGTACATGTACGTGAAGATGTACATGTACATGTACATGTACATGTACATGTATATGTATATTTATATGTATATGTACATGTATATGTATATGTATATGTATATGTACATGTACATGTACATGTACATGTACATGTACATGTACATGTACATGTACATGTACATGTATATGTACATGTACATGTACATGTACATGTATATGTTTATGTATACGTATATGTATATGTTTATGTATATGTACATGTACATGTATATGTATATGTATATGCATATGTATATGTAAATGTACATGTATAATTACATGTATAGTTATTAGTATTATATATGTCGTGCAACTATATTACTGTACACAGAGATGCAAGCATATTCCAGAATTGTTCATTTTACTTAAGGCAAAAACAATGCCTCTTTTCAGTTTCGAGTTTTGTAGTATATTTGTGTTTGTTTCGCACAGGAGACACGGAATCGTTTATTAGGCTTCTCGTCAGGTTACCTGAGATATTAATGCATTAAGAACGATGAGTCCTTTGTCGAGGGAGGTAGGGCAATATTTTGATGAAAGCAGCGTCTGAAAGTTGTCGGCATGCATGTTCGACATTAGTCGTTTGTTCCACATTTCAATGTCAAACTCACTTTGAATTATTATACAACATAATCAGACCCTCGAACCCATGAACTACTGGTGGTCTCGATTGGTCTGCAAACGGGCCCCGCGATTGCGTTGCCGGCAGGAGAACGCGAACGACCCTTCGGTCAGGCAGTGTGGCCGAAGATACAAGCGCAAGAATGGAAAAAGCAAACAAACAGCAGTTAAAGTATCGCAAACGCTTCTTCTGAAGGGTTTTCGATACTTTCTTTTCGCTTCTGCTGACATCTCAATGTCGATGCTGCTTGGTATGGTGCGTCGACATGCGGAAATTATGTCGGAAATCGGATATTTCGTTCTTATTGTGCGAGTCTATGGCATAGCTGCAAAAATCTGCGAAGTCGTGGACATGGCATACTTAATCTGCGGTACATGGATATGGGAGATCTATCGGGAAATCGATGGGTATATGGTCACACCCACGATTATAGAATGGTCCAGTTTCCAGGCAAAACGGACGACGCCCGGGTTTTGGGCTGTCAAACGTCTGGCAGGGCTCACTGAGAAAAACTTTGCCTGCCAGAAAATAGGTCTAGGACTGTTTTCTGATTGGCTGGTTAGCTTAGTAACAAGTTCTACACTAGTGGGGGGAGCTAGAGCTTGGAGGGGTCTCCCATTGTTGCTCATTCTTTATTCCTAATCAGTCACTTTCAGTTTTCAGCTGCTTTCTAGCGCTAACACTGGCACGCGCGTTTTTTTGTAACAAACCTAGAGCTTCCAGACTTTGACTCTAGAGCAGCAGACTGAGGAGACAGCAGACTTAAGCAACGAGCGTGGAAGCCCGCACGCTGCATCAACAACGCTGCTGCCCCAACCTACGCTTTAGCAGCTTCTAAGTGGTTTCTCCATTCCCTCGATCACTGGTAAATTACACCATGTGTCGTGACAGGCAAATGTAGTCGAGATGTGCGATGCACCTCAATTTCCACCACAATCTTGGTAGGGACCATCAGTGCACATCTGCCCATACCGAACACTGTGCAACAAGCACTCTAGCCTGCAGATTCAATACCAGTTACAAGTTGTGCATGAAAAGTTGGTTGCCATTGGGGGAGGTGGTGTGTATAAATAGATGAAGCTCCCCGTTGGTTGAAATGCTACAGCCGGTTGAATCATTGATGGAAAGAGAGGCTTGATAGCTCAACGGAGCGGGACAACACTTACTCTATGTTCAAGGTTGTGGAAGCGGACTCCCATGACACCCTTGCCCCCTACTCGGAGGTGCACTGTGAAAACTAGGTTTGCGATGAATTATGCACCATCCAAGAGCAGGGTGTCCAGAACACATATCTATCAGCGTGAGCTGTCATGCAGTGAAGATTCTTCACATGAAACTACTCCCATCCATCTGATGAAGTTGAGCACACTGGACTTTTGCCGTTTGCATTTCAACAGAAGTGTCTCGTGGAATTCCCATACTTCAACCAGCTCATGAGGAACGTTATGCCACAGCAAGGAGGAGCCTCAGCAGGTGAAGGCGCGAAGTTGGTCGCAGCATTTAGGACGGGGGAGAAGTGACCCTCCGCTCTCTCAGCGGTGTTGACCAGACACAAGTGCCACGACCCTGACAACGATAGCTGCGACTACCACAACAGCAATGGCAGCAAGCACGCCCATCGGCCACACTGCCATGGCAGCTGAACGTTGCGACGAAAGCATGTCAAGCAGCAGCGACTCAAGGTGGTCGCCAAAGGCGCTGCGCGAAAAGTGTTGCCGTACATGGGCCGCCGCAGCCCTTCCCATCGCCGATGCACGACTCGTCCTTGTACTTGCCGCCATGGCGACAGAGCTTGTGCGTGTGCTTGCAGTGGTCGTTGGAGATGCACTACTGCTGCTGCCGCCTTCGCTTGCACCCTGCTCAACAGTGGTTGTCTCTTCCACCGGAAGCAGCAGGGATGCCATCGCAGCAGCAAAGGCAGCAGGGGTGGGGTGCGCAAGTAGACCAGTGACGTTGTGTGCGACACTCTCCACGGGGCCGCCACTGTTGCAGGCAATGACCGGCACGCCTGCTGCCATGGCTTCCAATGGCACTATACCAAAGTGCTCGTTCTGTGGCACACCACAGATGCCCATGCCGTGCAATGATGAGCGCAAGGGGATTAAAGAACCAGAAGACTTCATTGAGGCCGAAAAGGACATGCCTCAATAATAGCATAAGGGAAGGAAATTCTGCGAGCATGGCGAGAAGAGAAAAAAGGTGTGACGTGCAAAACTAGCTGCACATGATGGGTGCATCCACATGCACATGCACATCCACATGCACATGCACATGCACATCCACATGCACATGCACATGCACATGCACATGCACATGCACATGCACATGCACACGCACATGAACCACATGGTTCAAGGACCAGGAACCAATAGTTGAAATCCTACCAGTGCGGCGCACAAGTAGCATCATCAGCTGACTCACACATGAGCATGCACACTCACAAGCACATGTGCTTTCACTACTGCATTCGCACCCGCCTGCACCCTCACATATTTCACGAGTTGCATATCCACATGCACCATCACCTCACATGCGCATGCGCATGCATGTGTGCAGTCACAGCACATGCCACCGCACAGTCTCCCAAAACAATGAGAGAAGCTCAGGCGCATGCAAGTTAAGTTCTTTCTAAAGCGCAGGCACAGCTCGGGCACGTACTCGCACACTCGCTGCCTCACCCACACACCCAAATGGACATCCCACACACACAATCCCATTTGCATAAAAGGGAGTGTGCACGCCAAGTCGCACACAACAAAGAACCGACCTGGGGTGTGTACAGCACCGCAATGCAGCTGCTGATTAGATTCGCCTTGTGCTCGTCGCTGATGGACGTGCAGAAGTGCACATGCGACGCCACGTCCACGTCCAGGTCAGCAGCACCATTCCCGATGCTGTCGTTGCTGCCGCCGCATCGCCGTGCGAGTCTGCGCAGCTCTTGCAGGTGGTCCACGTTCTCACGCACACGCACGTCGTAGCCTCCTGGTCAACAATGATGCGTGGAAGAAACCAGAATGATGGCTGTATAACATTGTTTCTGTAAATGCTTTGCAATAAGTTCTGAAAAGAGCAGAGACTGCACAGCTATTGCAAGAGTTCCATGTTCTCACACACATATGCACTCCACATCCTCGTATGATGCAATGAAAGTGCAGAAAATAGGAAAATACAAGCTTGTGCATGTGGATGTCCGTGTGCATGTGCATGCGCATGCACATGCGCATGCGCATGCACATGTGCACGCACACATGCATATGCACGGGAATGTTCAAGTGGCAGGAGGAGTGTTGCGCTTCAGCGCATGCGAAAAAAAAGTAGTCTAGTACTTGCATGGACGGAAAGGCGAAGGTGGCCCAGCAGCATCTACCTTACAACGGCAAAGGAAAAACAGATACCTCCAACTACACAACTTACAACGACCCACTAGTCAACCAACTACACAACTTGCAACAACCCACTAGTCAACCAACTACACAACTTACAACAACCCACTAGTCAACCAACTACACAACTTACAACAACCCACTAGTCAACCAACTACACAACTTACAACGACCCACTAGTCAACCAACTACACAACTTACAACGACCCACTAGTCAACCAACTACACAACTTACAACGACCCACTAGTCAACCAACTACACAACTTACAACGACCCACTAGTCAACCAACTACACAACTTACAACGACCCACTAGTCAACCAACTACACAACTTACAACGACCCACTAGTCAACCAACTACACAACTTACAACGACCCACTAGTCAACCAACTACACAACTTACAACGACCCACTAGTCAACCAACTACACAACTTACAACGACCCACTAGTCAACCAACTACACAACTTACAACGACCCACTAGTCAACCAACTACACAACTTACAACGACCCACTAGTCAACCAACTACACAACTTACAACGACCCACTAGTCAACCAACTACACAACTTACAACGACCCACTAGTCAACCAACTACACAACTTACAACGACCCACTAGTCAACCAACTACACAACTTACAACGACCCACTAGTCAACCAACTACACAACTTACAACGACCCACTAGTCAACCAACTACACAACTTACAACGACCCACTAGTCAACCAACTACACAACTTACAACGACCCACTAGTCAACCAACTACACAACTTACAACGACCCACTAGTCAACCAACTACACAACTTACAACGACCCACTAGTCAACCAACTACACAACTTACAACGACCCACTAGTCAACCAACTACACAACTTACAACGACCCACTAGTCAACCAACTACACAACTTACAACGACCCACTAGTCAACCAACTACACAACTTACAACGACCCACTAGTCAACCAACTACACAACTTACAACGACCCACTAGTCAACCAACTACACAACTTACAACGACCCACTAGTCAACCAACTACACAACTTACAACGACCCACTAGTCAACCAACTACACAACTTACAACGACCCACTAGTCAACCAACTACACAACTTACAACGACCCACTAGTCAACCAACTACACAACTTACAACGACCCACTAGTCAACCAACTACACAACTTACAACGACCCACTAGTCAACCAACTACACAGCTTACAACAACCCACTAGTCAACTAACTACACAACTTGCAACGACCCACTAGTCAACCAACTACACAACTTACAACGACCCACTAGTCAACCAACTACACAACTTTCAACGACCCACTAGTCAACCAACTACACAACTTACAACGACCCACTAGTCAACCAACTACACAACTTTCAACAACCCACTAGTCAACCAACTACACAACTTACAAAGACCCACTAGTCAACCAACTACACAGCTTACAACAACCCACTAGTCAACTAACTACACAACTTGCAACGACCCACTAGTCAACCAACTACACAACTTACAACAACCCACTAGTCAACCAACTACACAACTTACAAC